>JAZHYW010013381.1:0-27213 GCA_037355805.1 Ixodes ricinus
CTTGGCGGGCGAGGAGAAAGGCACTCCTCGCCCATCGGTCGAACTAGTCGGGTAACCGGGAGGCAAGGAGTCTGCGGGATTCCGGCCGGCGCTCAAAGGCAGGTACGCAGCTGCTCTCGAACGTAGCGGGACCTTTGAGGCCTAGAACCTCTTTGTGTTAAGCTTTGGGCTTAACGTACGTACAGAAAGGGCTAGAACTCCTTTCCGCCACTGTCAGGAAATAAATGGGGCGCAGTGCGTCTCGCTGTCCCCGACTCGATAACGGGGCCTAGTGCGTCGCTAATTGGGGACGAGTCCTCAGGCATCTCAACAGAGTCTGTTCGGGTGAGCATGGGGAGACCACTTTCAATTTAGCTTGCGGGTCGACGACATCGAGGGCGAGGTGCGTCTCGTGGTACGGTGGAATCAACGCGCGCGCAGGAACAGCGGTTCGTCCATTTGGCCAGGCTGGCGTTTATCATTTCTTGGACGGGATTTCCCTGGCCAGCACCGGCATCATCATTGACGTGGCAAGTAGCGGGTACCGAGAGGGCGCAGGCGCACTTCCAAGTAGGATTTCGAAAAGTTCCCAGGGACGCGTAGCTGGGAAAAGCGACAGAACAGAAAGAACTGACCGCGACGACGCCATGAGCCACCCAGCACCGGGCTCCGTCGCCCACTGCGACGCAATGGGCCACCCGTTGGCCAATGCCGATGGACTGTCCCGGCCCGAGCGGAAGAGGTTGGCGGCAACTGCACAACTTTGACCTGAAATGTTCACCGAATGGCCGGGCTGCACAAGCAGGTGCAACATCATTGAAACTGGGGACACGCGCGCTTGGAAGTCAATCCCGTCCTGTGAGCCTGGCCAAGCCAAAGAAGCAGTAGATGCCGTCGATGAGCTCTTGGAGGTCAAGGTCATTACGCCGATCATCAGGACCTTTCGAAGGTTCCCACAGTGGTTTTGGTGCCAAAGCAACGGAACATCGAGACTGTGCGTCGATTATCGGCGCTTTGAACGCGGTGACCATAAGATGCGTATCGTTTCCAAGGCATCGAAGAAATCATCTCGAATCTGGGGACAGCAGACGCTGTTTACTGCCTCGACGCAAGCAAGAGGCTACTCCAGGTGAGATAGGCCGGGCGACGCTCGCTGCATTCGTGTACCGCAGGGCCTGTTCGAGTTCCTCGGATGCCGTTCCGGATTAACAGGTGCACGATGACATTTCGGCGGTTGATCGATGAAGTGCTCGGAGATGGCCAAATGGCAGCACGCGCTCGCGTACCACCTGGGACGACATCATTGTGTACTCAGCTTTCGAGGACCACCTTCGTCACCTCGAGGACGTGTTGCGCAATCTGCAGATCGCCGACTCACACTAAACCCGACTAAAGCCCAAGTGGAGCTTCCACAGAGATCAACTGTTGGGATTCCGGATCGAGAGGAAAAAGTTTCCCCGACGCGGACAAGTTGCGGGCGATCTTGGAGTTCCCAGTCCCTACTGATGTCCAGGGGTGCGCTACGTTTTCTCGGCATGATGGGGGATGCTGGAAGCCTGCATCCCGAAAGACTGCGCAGCCATGCGGGGCACCCTTTCACACAATTGCTGAGGAAAGCGGCTCCCCTGGAGCTGGGAGCGCCACAGGAGGAGGCGTTCCTCCAGCTGACGGAGCATTGGCGTACAGCATCCCTCAAACTACCAGACCGCAATAGGCCCTTCACGATCCAGACGGACGCAAGCGACCAGGGTCTCGGCGCGGTACTCTTGCAGGAGGCAGAGGGAGAGATCCGACCGGTGGCATTTGCACAGCCGGGCGCTGAGACCCGGCGGAGAAGAACTACACGGTGAGCTGAGCGCAGAATGCCTCGCCATCATTTTCGCTCTCAAGGAGTTCGAGTCATTATGTCGAGAGGACGGAATTCACGGTCGGGCCGGACCATATGGCCCTCGCGTGGCTCTCCCGAATCAAGGAACCCGCCGGAAAGACTGGCGCGCTGGGCTTTGACACTGCAGAAGTACGAGTACCGAATTCGGTACCGGAAGGAGCACGACAAATGTGGTGGCCGACGCGCTCTCCCGCGCACCCGTGGATCCCCCACCGAGCGAGGCAGCAGACTGCGGAGGCGGTGCCATCCACCAGGGAGACGGGAAATCCCGCCTCGCGCTCCGCTCCCCCACTGTGGCGGCGTCGCGCAGCTGGCTGAGGCGGTTACCTCGCTGGGACCGGCGTTCAACCGAACGGAACTGCTCGAAGCACTATGCGGGGCGATTCGTTTTGTCGCGCTATCTTCGACCGGCTCGGAGCAAGAGATGGATCCTGACGAGACTGAGCTGAAAAGACGCTCCGGCACTCCGGAACACCGAGAGGGCTAAGCGCCACCGCCCAGGAGTCGGAGCGGCCGAAGCAGGTGAGCTGGAGTCTTACCTGATCGATGGAGGACGGCGTCCTGCTGCGCTACTTTCCGGAAGAGAGCGATCTCGGGCGGAGTCGTTCAAGACCGTGATTCCCCGCGATCTCGGAAGTGGCAGCGCTATGTCACTACCACGGCTGCGGACGGTCGCGGCAGTGCACCGAAGTCGTGGCATAAGCACGCGCCGTTTCGCTACCTGGCCGGGCGCGAGGCGGCAGCTGTGTACCCGGCCATGTCCGGAGGGCTGCGCTCGTGTGCCAAGAGCGCAAGCCTGGCGGGGGCAGGCCCCCCCGGCCTGCTCGAGCCGATCGTGAAGTACGCGGCCATGGGAGATCGCCCGGCACTGCGACTCGATGGGGCCTCTGCCGCGGTCAAGCGGGAGGCTACCAACAGGTGCTGGTAGTAACCTGCCACTTCACCGGATTCGGTCGAGATGTTTCCAATGCGGAAGGTGACAGCCAAGGGAGTCCTGAGCAGGCTGTCAGAGGTCTGGTGCCGCTACGGGTTCCCCGAGAGACTGGTGAGTGACAATGCCTCGATATTTTGCTCGAAAGTTTCGCGGCAACCTGTCAGGCCCTCGGGATTAAGCATTGTAAGACTTCGTGTTACCATCCCCAAGCAAATGTGACCGAGCGGCGGAACCGTGACATTAAGCCGCTGCTCGGGGCGTATGCTCGTAAGCAGCGGGACTGGGATCTGCACTTGGATTCGATTTCGTTTGCATTGCGGTCCAACCTCAACCGCAGCACTGGGTTCACACCCGCGCTGCTGAACTTCGGCAGAGAACTCTACGCCGACCGATGCGGTTCTTCGCCCGCGACCGAGCGCGGCCAGAGCGGTGCCCTCGCACGAGGATTTCGCGACGCGTACAAGAGAGCGACTGTCGCTGGCGCTGGACGCCGCTCGCGGAAACAGGGCTCGCGCGCGCGCGGAGCAGAAGAACACCTACGACAAAGCGCACCGCGATGCGCAGTTCGAGGTGGGCGACACCGTTCTTCGGCGAAGTCACGTTCAGAGCGATGCGAGCAAGTTCTTCTCGGCGGCGTTGGCCCCCAAGTGGGTTGGCCCCTTCGTCATCGATTCCAAGAGGTCCCGACTGACATACACGCTGAGGGACCAGAATTCTGATCTCGTCCGCGGGACAGTTCACATCGGCGAACTGAAACCCTTTTTCCCCAGGGAAGGGGATGAGCCGGTCAAGCGGCCGCAAAGGGGCGTTCGCGGGCACCAACGATCTCAGGATTTCCTGGGACCACCGCGGCACAGCTACAACACGCGTAGCCGGAGGCAACCCGATGGGATCGGAACCTCGTAGAGTGCGTGGCCCGGGAAAGGGAAGAAGAGGGTGAACGATCCGAAATCGGCGTTCCCGTCATTGTTTTTTTTTTCTTTTTTTCTTTGTGGATGGGGGGAGGGGGTGCCTCGGAACCCTCAGTGTTTTTGTTTTGTTTTTGCTTTCAATGTTTTTATTTTTGTGCACGGCGTTCGTGGTAAACTGTCATCGGCCCTGCGGCTGCTGCCTTGAGACGCAACTTGGTGTGCACCGAATGGTCCTCTCCTGAAAGACGATGAAAGGATGAGTCGCCGTTTGGACAAACACCAGCCTGGGCTGAACTCCTCGTCTTCGGGCAGCGTATTCCCCGGCCGGAACCACAGCTCGGGGAGCCTCGTGGGACGTCCGCGACGTCACGCAAGACGCCGGGTGCAGTTCTCAGTGAAATTGGACTTCCAGCCCGCATCGTTCCGGGAGGGCAGTCGCAGCTGGGTCACAACCACTCCATGGTGGGCCAGTCTCATGGTGGCCAGGCACACTGTTCAAGGACCCCGTTGCCCCGGAGGCCGCCGCCAAACCGAAGTCGACACAGTCTACTGGGAGGTGTGCGGTGGCCACGAACCCCAGGCCTCAGGCGAACTGATGGACCTCAGTGAGGACGACCCATGGGACCAGTGGTGTGGGTGTGCGTGTGGGGGGTTTCCAGGCCAAACAAAGCGACGGTGTTCCCGAGCAGCCTAGCCGTACGTCTGAATCCCGGCGTACTTCGATTTTTAGGAGAGGGGAGTATGGCGCACCGTGCATTCACGAGGGCGCCTATCAAACCATTTAGCCGTCTTGGCCGCTAGGCAGCTATTTAGTTGCCTCGCCTCAGACACGATCACATGGTCGTGTCGCCACGGGGTCGATCGGGATCTCGAATTCGGCTCCCGACGTTCCGCTTTCTCTCCTAGCCACTGGATGGCGCTGCAGGCGCCCCTTGGCGGGCGAGGAGAAAACCTCCTCGCCCATCGGTCGAACTAGTCGGGTAACCGGGAGGCAAGAGTCTCTTAGGATTCCGGCCGGCGCTCAAGAAAGGCGAGTGCTAGCAACTGCTCTCGGGCAATAGCGGGACACGAGGCCTAGAGGCCCTCTTTGTGTTAAGCTTTGGGCTTAACGTACGTTTGTAAATATTTGAGTAATGTCGCGTGTGTTTGTAGTATAGATTGAGTGTTTTGTAGCGTTGTGTTTTTATGTACCAATAAACGGGGAGCGGAATCCCGCTCCCGTGAAAGAACCAGGCTGGACTCTGGTTGTTGACGGACCACGTGGGGAACGGCGTATCGGCGGCGGTACGCGAATTCCCACAGTCTATATAGTCCTCCCTAAAGGGGGTAACTCTCTTGACAGATTTGTTCCTCCAAAAAGGAAGAAACTTTTGTTCCTGAAAGCTGGGGAGCAAAGTTCCTCCGCCGTCTGCGTCTCATTATGGCGGCCCCGAATCGAGCGAAGCGAGCTCAAAGAGGCTTAACGAGGAAGCTCAGTCAACTCAACAACACCTATTAAACAATGCGCGCGACGTGCTCGAAAACGAAACCGAAAGAAGATGAGGCGGAACCTTTCCCCCGTCTGCCTGGGAAAGAGAAAAAACGTCTCGTTCCCCCTTCTTCTTGTGCCCGCTTGGGGGGGGGGGGGAAGGGGGGCGTCAGCAGAGGGGAGGAAGACGCGCCGTTGCTGTTTTTGTTTTTATTTTTTGGTTGGAGTGTGGAGTTCGGGAGCTCTCTTCCGGTCCTTTGTACGGACATAGAGGTTGCAGCAGAGGTCCGCGTCCTAGGTGTTTTCGATTTTCGTGGAGGCCCTGTACGGAGGCCAGGGAACAACCCGTTCCTGGCCTCCGTGCAGGAACGGGTTGTGGCCTCCGCGCTGGAACGCCAGGCTGCTGCTACGGGTGCATTCAAGCTTTCTTTCCGCGACAGAGCGTACTTGGTGAGGACCGCGTTCTTTGACCAACTTCTTTATGCTTCCCACGTTGTCCTTCCCCGTCCTTCATACATCCGGCGTATCACCTCATATCTCCTCCAGCTCTACTGGAGTCGGGGTACCGAGCTGGTGACAATGTCGGTGCTCTGTCTTCCCACGTTACTGGGTGGCAGGGGCATGCCATGCGTAGATACGTAGTGCCGCAATTTTGGGGGTGTTTGATGATCCGCACCACCTGGGTCGCTAAACTCGTCAAGCACAACTTTGTGCCCGAAGTTTGCGGAACGCGCTAATTGGACTCTCGCGACGCTGACGTCGCGCCGAGCGAGGTGTCAATCATTCGAACGCTTATTTCTTTGAGAGAGGCAGAATGTAACAAAGTTCATCGAGGCGCGCGCGCGGCGCGTGAGGGGCGCGAGGAGCCCGCTGATTGAACGGCTTCGCCGATGACGTAGCGCCCATCTGTCCCTACATCCCTACGCCAAGCTAAAATTAATGCTTTACAGATTGTCCCTAGGCCACCTGCTGACGCTCAAAATCTCTCCGAAGTTTGTGTAAAAAAGAAACCTCGTTTGTCGAAGTTGTCGCTGACGTCAAAATGACGTTTCCGAACTTTGCGAGAGCCGTGGTTTGAGCTCGAGATCTTCGCTTCGGATCGAGGCGAAGTTCAACTTTGTCAACATGGCGGTGCCGTACGCTGCGGCCGAGCTTATCTTCCGCCACCGTCGGCGTCGCTACTGAGACCACCGGGGACGCCTTTCAACTCCCCGACGACGACTTTCGGCGACAGTACGGCTATCGAAGCCGTTGTGCGTTGACTCTGCGACGAGCTTCGTTCGGCGCCCGGACTTGGAGGCGGCGGACAATCGCGTCCATAGGCGTGCGCCGGATTTTTCATTAGGGGGGGCGAGGTTTCTCCAGAGCGCCCCCCCCCCCCCGGGTCGGTGCTTTATGCCGTCGAAAAAGAAACCATACCGCCGGCGCAGTCGCGCCTCGAGTCGGGCCACCTTTGCGCCCCCCCCCCCCCCAATAAGATTAGAGGAAGCGGCCGCCCCCGCCCCCCCCCCCCCCCGTGCGCACGCCTATGGTCGCGTCTACCATGACCGTGGAACCACAAGTTCTTTGCGCGCTCCGGTTCTTCGAAACCGGTAGCTTTCAAGGCATGGTGGCGACTGACGAGCACCTGTCAGTCTTCCACATGACTGTGAGCCGGGCTGTCAGAGTTTTGCGGCTGCCATCGTTTTTTTTTTTTTTCTGCAATATCCGAAGAGGTACTAATAAACTGGTATACAATTCAGAATGTTGGGAAAAAACAGGAACCGGGATAATTCTTGGGTAGGTTCGAGTCTCCCGGCAGCCGGCAGAATTATTTCCCCGAAATTTTACTGGCAGTCGTCACTCATTGGCGGTCAAATCAGTTCATCGAATGACGTGTCATCGACAGATCGTTTCATCGGCACGTGATATAATCACATGAAAGATATTTTCTTCCGTTAGAGGTATATACAAATAAAACATTTTCACACCTTTATACATGTAAGTGGGGTGTCCAATAACTAACCCCCTAATAAGTTTAGCAATAGACCTTATAAAAAATGTAAACCTCACACCTTTAAAAATGTGTGATTTTTTAAACACGTTTCTTAAAACGTGTGATAATGCACTACACCTTTTTATAAAGATGTAAAACTACAATACCCCTTCTCGTCAGACACGTAGCCAGGGGGGGGGGGGCATAAGGCTCCCCCCCCCCCCCCGAAATCTTCCATTTTGCTGGGGCCACCTCTTCCCCTCCCCCTCATAGAGCACTTTGTCATGGGCGCCCCCCCCCCCCCCCTAAAACAAAATCCTGGCTACGTGCCTCCTTCTCGTCAAGGTGTAATTACCACAGTACATTCCTTTTTTGGGGTGTACACAGTGGCCCGGGACCCAATAAAATGACTGAAAAATTAAATTACACAAACGAGTCGCCGAAACAACACGTTGGCTCTTTGGCGAGTGTCGAGGCAACTTCGGCCGAAAACCGGCTTCAATATTGGCCGGATGTACGGTTTTGCGCCTCGTCTCGACATCCGGCAGGTATGGGTGTACCGATGCAAATACACGATTTATGTCTAATAGCACTGGCACCACTGATCTCTTATTAGGCTGGATCGCGGATAGAGGCCTGTATTGCTGGGGTCGAGCGGCACCACCGGCAGTCATCGCTTGACACGATCTAATGCATGCTATAGCAGAAACGGGAAAACTCAATTTTATTACGTTAGTAGGTTGTTCTCGATCATGAAACTTCTATCGTGTTTCCGCAAATAACAGTTAATATTGTGGGCAAGAATATTAAACACGTTAGAATACCAATCTCGTTTAAATAAACGTTATGTGGTTGAGGGTCGAGGGCGACTTTGTTGGGCGTTAACTGTGATGTGTTTAATGAGACAAGGGCTACCGAGAGTTATTGTCGTGTCATCCGTGATCTCGGAGTCATCAGAGCTCAGCAAACGATAAGTTGGAAGGCCTTTACTGGGGACATTCGCATCGTTTTAACCGCTTGTTCATAGAACTTCATGGTGAAAGCTTTTTCTTTGAACTGCTGTGAGGGCTTCCGTGACAAACTGAAACTCGGAGCGTGCCGTTCAGTCGCTGAACGTGCCGTTTATTTCGCAACCGAAGCAAGCGACGTCAGTAAAGTCGGTAATGCTCCGGCCCATTTTTTTTTTATAATCAATGTTTGAACGTTTGACGAATGTCTAGTTGATCTCCAAGCACCCGATATAATCATCGCAGCACGTCATAAAATACTCGCCCTCGAGCACCGCGTACAAGCTTCCTATTTTTGCGTGTTTCTCCCTTAGACTTTCGTGTATTGCCTTATGGTGTAATACGCCAAAACAACAAGGACGAAAACGAAGGGAGAACTAGACAGGACGCGGCGTATTGCCTGTTGTCAAGCAATGGCCGCCGGTGAGGCCAGTGACGGGCTCCCGATCCGCGACCCAGACTTGCACTGTGAGAGTTCTAATGCATTGCACTCGCGGAGTGCTGCACGGAGAACAGGCCCCGGACGAACTTGCCGAATGCACCTAGTGCAGACTGATGCTGTCGCCATAGATGTTGTAGAAAAGCACCGACCTCAAACTGAAACTAGCGCCTTTTTGTTCGACGTGATGGGTGGGAATGCGGGAGCGCAGTCGCTGCCATCGTTTATCTATAAACGTTGGTTGCTGCAACGTGTCACTTATATTTGCGATGATTTCCAATTAAGGAACTCGGCTGTCAGAGATATCTACAGACGGCGTAAGTTTCCGAAGCCAGCTGACTACAAAACAGCGTACACTTGAGAAAATTTATGGCACTGTACGCGCAAAAGCTTGCTTCGTTTTAAGCATAGTATTATGAGTGAACCACTGAAAGGATACTGCTTAAATCTAGTTCTTTCGAACATCTAGCAATACGTTTCGTAAGACTTCTTTTATTTCCCTGGTGAGGGCATTGAGAACGAGAGCTTTCTCAAACAAAATACGACGGGGCAAGATAGCTGCCGTTCAAATATGACTGTGCTTGAGCCTCGGGCAACGTCTCCATGTTTAGCCTTCCCGGACGCTGAGTGAATGCGTCACAGGTTTCTGCTGTGGGAGCTTTGTCGAAAAATGTTCCACTTTTCACCTGCACACAGATGATGCGAGATCTCGTGGCCTCTGTGTTTGTCCTGGGCCTTTCATTACACACTGGAAGGTTTCAGCGTCTGTACGGCAACAAAGCGACCCAAATTTTGCAAATAAAACACGGGTCGTCGATTCCTCCCTTCGTGGAATATCAGACGCTTACAATTCAAGCTCGCGTTTGAGTTTGTGGCCCGCGGGACGCGATTTCGAGCAGAATGCCAACTTTTTCTTTCAGCTCCGCTATGCGAATGCCGCCTCGTAGCAGACGAACTCCCGTCGTCTGCTCTCGCTCCTCGCCTGGGCGAGGCATGACGGGATTGTCGGCGCTAGAGAGCTCAAAGACAACGTACAGCGAGCGGCGTGAACGCTCGCCTCCCCGCGCTGTCTCGTGCTCTCGTGGACCGCCTAGGGATCGCGGGGGATTTTTCGTCAAAAGTTGCGAAGTTGAGCGCGCGCAGGGAGGAGGAAGCTTTGCGGCGTTCTTTTGGTCACTCCCCCCGCTACGTCAAAAAGCGAAGAATGTTTTTCTCCACGAGTTTAGCTACCCTGGCGTGATCCCTGGCTCTTTATATTCAGGGCCCTCACGCCGTGTCCTCGTTCCTCGCGAATTCGGCAACCTTTACCCGAGCGTGTAGACATAGCCCTCCTTTTATCAAGGGGCGGTGACTTTCCATGATGACTTAAGACAGGCGTTACAGGACCATGAAGTGCGCAAGGGTTCCGCGAGCTTGACTTGTCGAGGAGGTCCTCGCAACCCTAGTCACTCCGGAGGAGCCGTATCGACAGCGAACTCCTTTCCGTGGGCCTCGATGGTCACTCGTCGCCTCCCTGGACACGTGGATGATCTCGAGTGGCATCGGAACTGCGGGGCCCTCCCAACCAGACAACTCCTCCGCTGGGGCATGCTGCAATATCCTCAGTGCCCCAACTGTAAGCAGGTGAAGACGAACACCCACTTTTATTTTTTCGCTTGTTCCGTTGGCCGGTTTTTGGCGCTTGGTGCACCATGGCATCTGCGGTTCGCGCGTCTCCAACGTTGTGTCGGGCGGTCGGTGTCCCCATGGGATCTTGACCCTTCTCTTGTTGGCAGTCGGCCGACTGGTTCTCTGACATAACCGTTGTGCTGCAGTTGGTCACCAGTGCCGGACTCCGGCTATATGGCCCGTGCTGTTTCGACTGCGGAGTAACATGCTCCGTCACCTGTACTCTGTGTTATTTTGATT
Source organism: Ixodes ricinus (assembly GCA_037355805.1). NCBI lineage: Eukaryota > Metazoa > Arthropoda > Arachnida > Ixodida > Ixodidae > Ixodes > Ixodes ricinus. Next base: position 10,510 of record JAZHYW010013381.1, read on the forward strand.
AGTTGAGGAAGAGTTCCTCAGGTGGTGGTCATGCTGCTACGTCCGGCTGGTCGGTGGCCGCATCCACTTGTCTTATGTTTCTCTCGCGCAGGTGTGAGACGCGGGGATGGGGGGGGGGGGGGGGCGGTTTTAGTCGATTGGGTGCTACGGGCCCAGCTATCATTATGTCTTTGATTATGTAAAGAAAAGTGTTTTCCTTTGGTGTGCTTAAGGTGATTTAAGGGGCGACGTTTTTGGTTCGCTATGTCCGTGTCTGTTACTTCCACTCCTTATCTTCTAGTGTTCGTGTGTTTGTTTGTTTCCCTGTTTTTCGATCTGTTTTCTTGTCTTACAGTGCTCACTGCCAATAAACTTTTCTATAAACTAAAGGAACACCGTTCGCGTGATTCCTCGAGTGCGGGCCAGGGCGCTTCAGTGATTTAGCAAAAATGGCATTTTGGTGCAAGATTTAGCAGACCTTCGTTTGTGAAAACAATTAAAGCAAATGAGTCAGCACTTCCATCACTGGCACAGCATAATAAGGTGCACTCACCATGCCCTCCACTTTTCAGCTGCGATAGACAATAGGTATATAGACACGATTGTCGGTCATGTTTTTGTGCTGCATGCATGACAGTATCCATGGTCAGTAACAGTGTAGCGCCGGGGGTTTCCGAGCGTTTTAAGTACTACATTTCATAGGCTGGCCCCGTTTTTTGCTGGAACAATAATCACCGTGTAATTCCTGGTAAACGTTTCTTACAATGCCACCAAGAATCATTTCGGAAGTTCCAATCTATAATGCCATGAATTAGGGGAAAAGAGTCATTCGACAAAGATATAGCGTGGATATGAGGAAATATTTCGGCCTTGACATTGCATGCCTCCGTCATTTGGCTGCCGATGTTGCAATTAATATATGAACACACCTACACATCTGCCATTCAAAAATAAAATATTGGTTAAATTAATATGGCAGATTTTTGGAAATGTTTGCTCTACGCGAGGACTATTTTTGTCGAAACCCTCCTTCAGACATTCGATCGAGAGTAATCTTTCCTTGAATCATGCACCACGCCAGTCCTGGATCAGTGAAATCCCTAACCTTGGAAGGAAGTGGCATGATTTGGGGCAGTCACCATGGACAATGTCTTTGCTCTATTAAAGTCAGAGCTGGATGGCAATATTTGGAGCTAGAATAAACTGGAAAGGACGAGTGAGGCCACCGGAGTGCTATTTTTAAGCTCCGCACGTGGAAATACTGTTGGAGGGCGCTACGAGCGAAGTAGCTTGAGTAATAATTTTAGCACAAAATCTGTTTTATCAGTCGCTTTTTATGAAAAAAGCGTTGCGTTGCAACGCCACGCTCGACCGGCCCACAGGTCAAGGTCATAGAAACAATAGAGCCCGGGCTATATTTTTATACAACCTAAATATCAGGCATCACGTCAATACATAACGTCTCCGCGACCTGACGTGTTGTCACAACGCCATGCGACATCACGACGACGCCTTGACGTCAACGTCGTAGTCGACTTTGACAACGCGCGTTACACCATCAAGACTTCGTTGTGACGTCATATCGCGTTGACAACGACGTCGATGTTAACATTGACGTTGACGACGAGGACCTCCCGCGATGTCAAGACGACAGCGTCCTCGCCGTCAACGCGAAGTCATAAGGACGCTTGGCGTCAGGTCGTCGACGTCGTTGTCGACAGACGCAACTCGACGTCACGACATCCCGACAACTTAATTACGTCGACGTCATTCGTTGACAACGACGACGTTACACGACGTCAATACTTTGTCGTGACGGCGTGTCGACGTTGATGTTGGCGTAGGCGTCGACGTTACGCGTCGTCAAGGCTTCTGATTGTAACGTCGCGTTGACGTCGAAGTTGGCATTGACGGCCACGTCAGGACGACGTTAACGTGACGTCATAGCGACGACCGCCTTACAACAGCGATCGATGCCGTGTAACGGATTCGTCCTCAACGCGAAGCGATGTCACGACCGCATTACAACAGCGACTTGATGCTGCGTAACGGCGCCGTCCTCCGCGCGACGCGACGTTACGTCGGCGAACGACGACGGCGTCACGACGAAGATACAGGCGAACCAAGCCACTTCGATCGCAGCGCCTCCACGCCAACTTTCCACATTCCTGAGCTTTAACCATGGTGGCTTTGACTGAAAGCATGACGCGAATCCTGTCAGCTCGCCCCTCTCAATCAGTTCTAGTTCACTGTATTCAAACCAAACAGCTCGCGCTCGGCATGAGCGGCTAGCAGTAGTCCATGCTAAGGTGAGCCGAAGTACAGTGTATCTGCTAAAGCCCTTCATGTTTCAAAAGTAGCGCAAGGTTCGTCGATGCACGAGGCACGTGCAACGTAGAAGCCCTTGGGAAGGTCGTTGCGGCCCAGTGCAGCTACTGAGCTAGATTTCAGACGCCATGAATTTCCCAGAAGTGGCGCGTGGCACGTGCCTCTAGCATTTCTGCAAGAATAAATGGCGCCACTTTTCCCAGTATAGAGGGGCTTTAGTATCTGCGACAAGACAGCACCGCGTGTTGTGAATAGACCCATTGCAGTCTTGACCCAAGCATCAAGGAGAATGCAGGGATTGGTGTTCCACGCGCCGCACGCGCTGGCCTCAGCAGTAGTAACTTTTCCAAAGCAAAACCTAAAACAAATGGCATCTTGCACGCGCGTTCGTCAATGCTTTCTTTGGTTATTTACTTCGAATATTTTATACAGGAAAGGCGTGCGCGTGTGGCGCGTGGAACACCAATCCCTGCATTCTCCTTGATGCTTGGGTAAGACAGCAAATGGTCTATTCAGCGTTTCGGGGCCGCTGATCTTTTGTTCTAATCTACTTTAGTGCCGATGGTACAGACCACTTATACTAAATTGCATGGGCGTACCAACCGGGGGGGGGGGGGCAGGGGGGCGCATGTGGCCCCGCTTCTCAGAGTGGGGGGGCGAGGCATATGTTTTGCCCCCCCCCCCCCCCCCGAAACAGCCGGCACTGGGCAGGGCAAGCACTCGCCGGCGGCGCCCAAAAGATATTTAAGGGCACTGCCCCCCAACCTCTGGGGAGGGGTCTTGTTTGCCCCCCCCCGCCCCCCCCCCCCTGAAAAGCAAGTTGGTACGCCACGTTGACGCATAAAGGCCTGTTCACGTTAGGGTGCCTCAATGTCCTTCTGTTTAGGGTGATGCCACCCTTTGTAGTACCCGATGCCGACAGCACGCGCTCACGGGTAAAATACAAAGAAATCACCGAAAACAAAATGTCGCCATAGCACAGTCAGCGCCACAGACGCGTGCAGGTAGGGTGCCTTCATGTGCGCTTTGCTTAGGGTGGAGTCATCCGGCCATTTTGTCCCACACTTTTATTTTCCTTTTTGTTCACAAGCGCGTGAAAGAGCGTGTCCCTGCACGCGTCTGTGGCGCTGACTGTGCTATGGCGACATTTTGTTTTCGTCAATTTCTTTGTATTTTCCCCGTGAGCGCGTGCTGTCGGCATCGGGTACTACAAAGGGTGGCATCACCCTAAACAGAAGGACATTGAGGCACCCTACGTGCAGGACACGCTCTTTCACGCGCTTCTGAACAAAAAAGGAAAATAAAAGTGTGGGACAAAATGGCCGCGCGATCCACCCTAAGCAGAGCGCACATGAAGGACACCCTAGTTCACGTATGCAGCGGAGAGCCACAAGCATAGCGCTGACCTCGCTAAGCGCGTGCTGACGGGACCGTTCGCCAGCTTTGTATCGCACCGTCAAAACTGTTGCTCATGGCAGACGATAAGTAGCTGACGACAAGGGAGCAGCCCTACATCAGCGCTTCCCTGCATGTGAGAACCGGCCTTAATGGTATTAATAATGGCGATGAGGATGACGTTTTGTTGTTCGTGCCCCAGGACAGCCAGTTAATCACAGTTTGGGGAACATACAATGGCCGCTAACGAGTCGACAATGGCTACCGGTTACAACAGCCAACACAACTTTGCATTAGCTGTTTACACCGACCCCATTTACTCCCGTGAGGCACTCGTAGCACCAGGTACACTGTAAAAATAGTGTAAATTACAAGCATTTTTATAGGCATTTTTCTGTTTCCAAACAGAAAATATCTGTTAATGGTCTTCAGATAAACCTGTTTAAGAAAAAGAAAAAAAAACATTTTCTGTTTTACCTTTTTGGATAACTAGGTATTTCTCCACTTCACAAAAAGCGGTTCTAAAAACGTATCTAAAGCATTAATATTTTGTTTGTATATTTAAATAATAAAACTATATTGTTGTGTAGTTTTAGTGTAAAGGTTAACGCGCGCAGTGTTTTCTTCGGTCTTAACTTTGGCGCGGAGCTTATTTTTCAAGATGGATACCGGAGTAGCAGTTGTTTGTGGACGTCGGTTTCCCCGTTTGGCCCATTCCTGACGTAAGCTGCACTCCGTCTGTAGAGTCCCCGGGTGTGGGGACGTGTGTCAAGGACGACCAGTCCAGTCGGAGCTCTCAGGAAGACTGTTTTATGTCACGAGACATTCCAATTATATCAAAGAAAACAAGGAAGAGAAAGAATGATGATGGCATGATAGGTAGGACAACACAGAGAAGAAAAGGAAGTGATAACGAAACATGATGAACACAACATTTCTCTCCCCCCCCCCCCCTTAAAGGTGTATCCACACGACGGACCGGGCCGCGGACCGATTGATTAAGGTGTATCCACACGACGGACCGGGCCGCGGACCGATTGATCACGTGATGCGTGGCCCGCGGGCCGCCCGGCTGCAATGAGCATCCACACGGCGGACCAAAACAGCAGACGACAGAGCGAACGGGCCGGTCTAACCCTCGACCTCACAGCTCCGCCAAACGCATGCAGCGAGCTGCTTTGAGGCTATTTGTAAGGAGCCAAGATGGAGGTTGAACGAAAGAGACGTTTGGCCGCGGTGGCCCTGGCGTTGACTATTGAGGACGAGGAGGACTTAAGTGAACCGAAAAGGGCATGCTGGATGAAGCCCTGGATGTGCAGGAAAGATCTTGGTCTGCATAGTCAACTCTTTTCGTCGCACAACAAAAGGTTCGTCTTCTTCGTCTTCAACAGTTGGCGCAAAAGAAAACGACTTTGGATTTGGATTTCAATCCAAACAACAAAAGTCAGTTTGTTGCCAGACTTAGCGCTTCAATTATACTAAAAACGCCGCGGTCCGCCGCCAAGGTCCGGGCGAGAAAAGTCGCTTGGCATTTCTCAGAAGCGCGGGCCGCGGACCGCCGGCGGACCTCGAAAACCGGTGACGTAAGATCACGTGATGCGCGGCCCGCGGACCAAAACAGCAATTTGGTCCGTCGTGTGAACACACCTTTACGTGATGCGCGGCTCCGCGGGCCGCCCGGCTGCAATGAGCATCCACACGGCGGACCAAAAGAGCAGACGACAGAGACGAACGGGCCGGTCTAAACCTCGACCTCAAAGCTCCGCCAAACACATGCAGCGAGCTGCTTTGAGGCTATTTGTAAGGAGCCAAGATGAGGTTGAACGCAAGAGACGTTCAGCCGTGGTGGCCCTGGCGTTGACTATTGAGGACGAGGAGGACTTAAGTGAACCGAAAAGGGCATGCTCGATGAAGCCCTGGATGTGCAGGAAAGATCTCGGTCTGCATAGTCAACTCTCCGTCGCCACAACAAAAGGTTCGTCTTCTTTGTCCTCAACAGTTGGCGGTCAACAGCCAGCTTGTTGCCAGACTTAGCGCTTTAATTATACTAAAAACGCCGCGGTCCGCCGCCAAGGTCCGGGCGAGGAAGTCGCTTGGCATTTCTCAGCGCGGGCCGCGGACCGCCGGCGGACCTCGAAAAACCGGTGACGTAAGATCACGTGATGCGCGGCCCGCGGACCAAAACAGCAATTCGGTCCGTCGTGTGGATACACCTTAAATGACAAGTAAGGAAAACTAAAAGTGAATATAATACAGCCGAGAAAAAAAGAAAAGGATAGAAATAGGACATAGCGTACAAGATACACAAACAACTGACCATCAGTTAGATATATCAACACAGTTTCCACACGCATTCGAACAATACAGTTATTACATCAAAACACATTCACATCATTCAGACTTGGGTTCGTTAAAGTTCCTGGACAGGAACTTTAACGGATTACCGTTAAAGTTCCTGTCCAGGAACTTTAACGGTAATCACACTTACTTACACGCATCGATTTTCATGAACTCCTATGTACACTTCGTTAATCAAACAAAATCGCCATAGTACAAAGGTGGTCGACGGTTTCGACGTGGCCTTTGCAGTCCTGGCAGTCGGGTGACGTTTGCCTTGCACTGTCTGGCGAATGCGCAGCCCCTTTGGAAGGAAAGGCTCACCGACCGGCGACTGTCCCCTTTGTCCCGAGCCACATCCCGACGGCGTTGCACAGGGCTCCATCCTGAGTTCTCGGGGGTGTCTTGGGGTCTCGAAGGGTGGCGGTGAATATGGTCGATGCTGTTGTCGTTGCCACCGTATCGGACTAGTCATAAAAGGCTGTATGTGTTGTCGGTGCTGTTTCTGCTGCCGCTGCGTGGGAGTAGCGGTGGTTGGCTGCCAGTCATGGTGGCACCATCTTGCACCTCCGGTAGGGGTTACACCCTTAGGAACTCTTTTGGCTTCACTTGAAGTGGGCTGTCCAAGTGTCTGGTTCTCGTTGCTGGCCTCTTCTGATTGTGCGTGATCGTCTCCAGGCTCTGGGACGATCGACAACTGGAAGCGTTCCACGCCCTGCCATCCTCAAGTCGGTACGTCCATCTCTCGACCTGCTTGATTATTCGCATAGGAGGAGTGAACGCTGGGCCGCTGGGCTTCCCTTGCGTATAGACCTTTGTCCGGAAGTGCGCTCTTTAGCTCCCGACCGCAAGGAGCAAAAGCGAACAGCCAATCTCGAACCCAACGCTCGCGCGGAGGGGGGGGCTGCACGTCGGCTCCGCAACAGCTGCTTCCCGTCGTAGGCTTCTTTGCTGGTGTGCCGACTGCCGTTTCGCTTGCATCGGTCCTGTTTATCGCGGCATGGACCAGTGTCCGAAATCCACCTCGCCCCCAGCGATAAAAAATGGGGAAATAATAATCTCAAACGCAGGCTCTCGTGAAGAGAGGGGGCTGCGCATAAAAAACATTTTTGCTTTTTACAGGATTCGTTGCATCGGAGTTTTTTTCTTGGAGCTTCAGTGATTATGCATTTCAGACGTTCTTGCATTGCCATATTCATGCGGCGGTTTCATAAACGGAGTCTCGCAAAAAGCGCAGCCCCCTACTGCAGTGTCATGGCGTCGGCAAAAACAAACATGGCGGCGCCCACGGAGCACGGAGCAGACACTTCGTCTATAGTGCCCGTAACGTGAGAGCCGCTCTGTCCATTGCGCCGCTTTGCCGCCGTTGGTTTCCTATCCAGCCGAGCCAGAAAAACATCTCGCGACGAGCTGACTCGCGCCGCGAGTGGCGCAGAAGAAAAGCAAACATGGCGACGGTTTGTACGATTGCTTTAGTGCTGGCTCCGGTGTTGCGTGTCTTCAACGTCCTCGTGAGAAGATTTCCCTGCCCTTCGAAGCTACCCATACGAGTGCAAGCACCACGAGTGGCACGAAATATGTGGAATCGTCGTCTCAACTACAAATAAGCAGGCCTTTACGAGCAACGACGATGCCGGAGCAGGCGCTCGGCACCGTTGTGCCGTCAGATGTTCTACAGCGCCGAGGTATTTTCATTATCATTTGGAATGCCATTGCGTGAGGAAATTAATCCATTTCGCGGATTGTTCACACCGAGGCGAGTGCCTTCCGTTGCAGTGCCGTTGTCGCGGCACAAGTGCAGAGAAAACCGGGTGGCGATGGCGGCGGTGTCTCTTTGATCGCTTTGATCTTGCACCGTCGGGTTCATGAAGTCCGGAGTAAACGTACGTACGTGCGTCGCTGGATCGGTGTTTTGGGCTGCCTCGAAACTCTTTCTCACGCGCATTTTCCTTGTGAAGCTTAGTAGCTGATTACACCTCGTCGTCGACTGCGCTCATTTGACTATGACGCACGAGCCTGCATGATGTAGATTTCACTGCCTATGATCTTTGGTGTGTTGTAACGAGGGCTAATAAAATATCACCGCGAACTTCTGAACAAACGAGTCGAAGTTTAGTCTGTTATCATAACTGATCGCCTGTCACAATATTAATCAGCAGCGTTCCTAGACTCCGCCCTCCACAGGTGCAGCCTGCTTCGTTGCCCGATACAGTAAGTGTCTTCCTGGTACCACGTAGAATTCCAGCTCCCACTTCCGCGTAAGTACCATCCCTTAGAATTCGGCGCAATTGATAGTTTCGAACCCAGGCGCTCGCAGCGTGTGTGGGGGGAAGCAGGCGATGGACCGCGACCTTCTCCTAATGCTAGCAATGCTGCTGTTGCGTCGGTCTTGTTTATCGCTTCGTGTAATGTATCGGAGCACTGTCCGGGACGGCATCAGGCCGTTGCTGGTTGTACGAACAAACTGCGTGAGGAAACGCAGGGTTCTTTCGGACACGATGCGACGTCTACGGCTTCCACAAGTTTCCGGGTCCCATGCAAGCTTCTCGGCAAGAATGGATCGTGGCCGCACTCGGTAGAAAAACTTCACTCCGAGCAAGAACTCAAGAGTGATGCGTGCCAGTGCAGCAACAAATTTTTTTCTATACGTATGTTTGGCGTGCGTGATGGGATACAACAGAGGTGGTCACTCTCTCCGTGATCAGCCGGCAGGTCGTTTACGTCGTGTACGTGTACGGTGCAGCTGCCGAATGGTACCTTTCGTGCTCTGCTTTGGTTTCGGTCACTCTATTTCGGCTCGGCAGGAGCTTGCGCTGCCGCAGAAAGCGCAAGCAGATCGTGAAAATTGGGATCAAACGTGCCAACGAATGTAATGTCGTATACAAGAAGCCAACAACCAAGCATTTGAAAGGCTGCAAGAAAGCGGTAGCGAAATATTTACTTCGGCAATGCGGAACCCGCACTGAAACGCGGATATCAAGGGTCAGCAGATACCGAGAACATGACTTAAGACAAGAAAGGTTTTCCTTTGTTTTCTTTGATCGAGATGGGTTCTCGAATGTTCACGACATCTTCCTGTATGAAGAACGGGCCACGGAGGCTTCTGGTGAAGACATCTTTTACGATGCGTCTGTGCATTCTGGACAGCCTGCCGCATCCAGCCCCTCAAAGCAACGCCGCCAACGCAGCCCCCCATCCCTGCCCGCCAAGTTCTTTCCGCGTGGTAGGAGCGGAAAGGTAGATAAACATGGCGGCGCCCTAGAATTGGCGCGGACACCGTTCTATATAGCCCGGGCTTCTTTACTTCCTTAACGAGATCACCCACTCTAAAACGCGGTGTCTTGGCCGCCCGTCTTCCGTCAGTGTAGCACCCGCTCTTCTCTTGTCGTTGCCGTACGCGGTCGCGCATTCGCTGCATTTCCTCCATAGGGTTCTTAAGGAACTCCGTGTACGAGAGTCCAAGGATGTGTAGCCTGTTGCGCGGCTTGCGACCGTGGAGGAGAAGAGCGGGAGAAAGTCCCGTAGTAGCGTGCGGTGTACACCGGTAAATGAAAATGTAGTCGAGAACAGCGGCTTGTAGCGATCGGTTCTCGAGTGAAGCACACTGTACGTAGGACTTGAATGTGCGATTAAATCTTTCAACTTGCCCATTGGCTTGCGGGTGGTAGTTCGAGACCAGCTGGTGCTTTATACCACGATGAGCCAGGAAATTCTTAAACTCCTCGGACGTAAACTGGGGCCCGTTGTCACTTACGACACTCTCTGGATACCCCTCGCGCGTGAAGACCATGTGCAGAAAATTTGTCACAGTCTTTGTGGTAACGTTAGGGCAGAACTGTATTTCCGGCCACTTGGAGAAGTAATCGACCATCGTGATTACATAGCGGAAAGCCGGTGGTGCTCTCTCGAAGGGACCGACAATGTCAATGCCGACCTTCGACCACGGCCGCTCAGGCAGTGGGACTGGTTGCAAGGGTGTTGGCGATGTCTTCGCGCTTTTGTCAGCGGTTCTGCAAACACCACATGCTTGTACTGCCGCTTTTACGTCCGCGTTCATGCGTGGCCACCAATAGAGATCACGAAGGCGAGTCTGTGTCCTGACGATGCCTGGGTGACCCTCGTGCGCTCGCGCGATGAGTGGTTTTCTCATGCTCGCAGGAACGACGAACTGATCACCCCGTAGCAGTAGACCATCGTACACAGAGAGCGTGTCTTTGATGCTGTAGAAGATGGCTTCGTCAGAAGACGACTCCCTCCATGGTGGCCATTCCGAGGTGATAAAGGACATCACGGCGGTCAGTTCCGGGTCGTCAGCCGTTTCCTGTTGAAGCTGAGCCTTTGTGATGCATTCGCCTTCCAGCGCGGTGAAAGACACGATCTCTTCGTCGAAATCTGTGCCACCTTCGTCAGCTGGTACAGGGAGCCTGGAAAGTGCGTCCGCGACCTGATTTTCGCTGCCCCGCTGGTATTCCACTTGGAAGTTATACTTCAGGAGGCGTGTCGACCACCGAGTGATTCGGAGTGGACGAAGTCCAGTTCCTCGCGTGCTCAACAAGGACGCGAGAGCCTGGTGGTCTGTGCGTAAGGTGAAACGGCGACCCCACAGGTAGGCGTGCCATTTCTCACACGCCCACAAGCAGGCAAGGGCTTCTCGCTCTCCCGTGGAATACTTGCGCTCAGCCGGAGTGAGCGTACGTGAAGCGAAGGCGACAGTCTGAACTTCCTTGCCGTGAAGCTGCTGCAGCACTGCTCCAAGTCCATAGGCGGAAGCATCCGTGGCTACGATGATGGGCAGGCCTGGATTGAACATCTTGAGAGTTTTAGCAGATGACAGCAACCTCTTCACACGCCGGAAGCTCTGGTCCGCATCTTGATCCCAAATGAAAGGCGTGTCCTTTCGGAGGTACCTACGCAGAGGTTCCACCTCTGAAGCCAGATGGGGTAGGAAACGAGAATAATATTCAACCATCCCGAGAAACGATCTCAGTTGCATCAGATCTGTTGGAATGGGAGCAGCCTGTAGGGCATCCACCTTTGGTTGCAAAGGAGCGATTCCGGCTCCACTAACTTTGTGTCCCAGAAACGAAAGTTCTGTGACGTCAAAAACACACTTGTTGTTCAGCTTCAAGCCCACGTCAGAAATCCGTTGGAGCACTTCCCGCAGGCGTTCCAGATGTTCTTGTGGGGTCCTGCCGAACACGACAATGTCGTCAAGGTAAAACAAAACACCTTGACAACCATGCAGGATCTTGGACATCATATTTTGAAAAATTGCTGGTGCGGAAGCCAAGCCGAAACATACTCGCTTAAAGCGAAACAGCCCTTCGTGTGTGATGAACGCTGTGATATCACGGCTGTCGGGATGTAAGGGCACTTGGTGGTATGCTGCTGCAAGGTCCAATTTTGAAAAGTGATGTGCGCCGTGAAGCGCATTCAGTAGCTCTTCGATGTGTGGGAGGGGTAGCTGTCAATTACCACCGCTTTGTTTGCGCTACGGAGGTCCACGCACATCCGAATGGTTCCGTCCTTCTTCTGTACTACCACAATGGGTGACACCCATTCTGAGGCATTGATGCGTTCAATGACCCCTGCTTCTTCGAGACGCTTAATCTCTTCCGAAACAGGTTGGCGAGCAGTTTGTGGAATTCGCCTCATGCGATGTTTGACAGGTGGAACTGAAGGACGAATTCTCACCTTGCACTCGATTCCCTTGACTCTACCCAGGCCAGGGGTGAACAGATGATTAAAGTGCTGGAGACACGGTGGAAGTTTCGGCTGTATAGATGCAGGCTTTGCCGGCGTAGCTGCAGACGGTGGCATCACTGTCGCTTGTGCTTGCGGCTGTTGACGAGCCGCCCACTCTTCCTCCAGCGCCGCCGAAAAGTCATCCGGTGGTGACGGTACGCCGGTTGATGTTGAAGAGTCTGGTTGTCGACCTTCTATGATGTCAGCAGCCTGTGTTTGTAACAGAGAAGGATCTGGCGGGCTCGATGACGCTTCGTCAAGTTCACCGGTCTCCGTGTAGAAGCACGTTTTGGTTGCGCCACTCACTTGAATGTCCAGTGCCACTATAGCGTCCATGCCAAGTAGCGACGTGCCTCTGTCTGCGATGTAAAACAAGACTTGTGCCTGTCGCGTCTTGAACATTACTGTAGCCGTGAAGGCACCCAGGACGTTGATGGGTTCACGGGAAAAGTTCAGTAATGTAACAGGTGGTGGCACGACTTTTGCATCACTGGCGAATCGCTGTGTGAATGTGGACTTGTCCATTATAGAAACGGACGATCCCGTATCTAACAAGAATGACAGTGGTGTCCCAAACACTTTGACGCTGATAAAAATACGCGTTTTAGAGGCTCCCGTAATGTGATTTACGAGCCCTGCTTCATCGTCGTCATCAAAATCCGATAGAATTTGTTCAACTTCTTCGCGCCGGCGCCGTTGAGAGTAAGCTCTGCGCACGCTTCTGCAAACATCGCCGAAATGACCTCGACGGCCACAGTTGTAGCAGCAAAGGTTCCGTGCTGGGCAGGTGTCATAGCTCCGGCAACGTTCCCAGCCGTGACCGCAATTGGAGCACGTGCGCCCATGACTTCTGGTATAGTCCTGTCGGGGAGACTGGTGTCTTGCGAAGTCTTGCCGCGAAGAAGTTGATGGTGCAAACTGGACCATTCTGCGGTCCGACGACTGTATGAATCCTGAGTGTCCACCTCCATAAGATTGGTCGCGACCGGTACCGCCACAGGCTGTACAGAACGGAGCAGTCGAGGACTGTCTGTCACGCATGCTCCGGGAGGACGATCTTCGCCTGTCTGCCGGCTGGTGCCTGGAAGAACGACTACTGTACCGGCGCTGTACCTCCCGAGGTGGCTCATTTCTTGAAGACGGCAGAGACCGTTGCCCTGAAAAGTCTTCTCTTGCCGGTGATCTTGCTTCAAAGACCCTGTTTCTGGTGGTAACCTGACAAGTCGCTTGAGCGTTCGCAGGCGGAGTTGTCATTGACGCCCATTCTCGCACCTCACGTCGTGAGCGTTCAAGGTTCAGAACTGTCTGGATGACCACGTCAAATGGAAGAGCGGCATCCAGAACCATACGCTCCTGAATTTCGGTCGACGCGACGCCAATCATAAACTGCTTCCGAACCTGCTCTTGGGTTTGGTTTCCGAAGTTGGCCGGAATCGCAAGTGCTCGAAGCGCCGACAGGAAGTCTTTGAGCGACTCACCCTCTTGTTGTTTCCGACTGTGAAATTTCAGCTGTTGCAGAGTTACGTTCGTAGGTTGCGTGAACTCTGCTTCCAGAAGCCTTACGGTCTCTGAGTAGACGTCTGTCGCAGGTTGACCGACAGCATCTCCGCCGCTTGCTGTTGCCGACGTTGCTGGCGCCTGTTCAACAGCAAGCTGTGGCATTGGTAGAGAGTCGAATATTTGCTGACCGGTCTGGCCGAGACAGCTGAGCAGCATGGCTTGCCGACGCTCTGGGTCGTAGTCTCGAGCACCAGTGGCCAACAAATATCGCTCGAACATCCGAATCCACTGTTCCCATGGAATGGGCGGAGGACCCGGCTTTGCCAAGAACTCCGGAGGAAGTCGTCCACCGGACGCCATTGTCGAGTTGACTCTGAATGGAGGCCGTTCTATTCAGCCGCCATCTTGATTGTCGCTGGGACGAAGCAGGCTTGTCCAGCAGGATCACTCGTCGGGGCGGGCCGACCGACGAAATTGGAGACCGAGCCGTTGCTTGCCCAGGAGAACGGTAAGGCCAAGGGACCTCCTCGTCGCCAGAAATGAATGTAGAGTCCCCGGGTGTGGGGACGTGTGTCAAGAACGACCAGTCCAGTCGGAGCTCTCAGGAAGACTGTTTTATGTCACGAGACATTCCAATTATATCAAAGAAAACAAGGAAGAGAAAGAATGATGATAGCATGATAGATAGGACAACACAGAGAAGAAAAGGAAGTGATAACGAAACATGATGAACACAACACCGTCCTCGCCTATCTCCCGGCTGTAGTACGTTCATGTTGGGCGCAATGAAAGACTCAAGGTACGTGAAGTAAACTAAAAGGTAAATGAGACGTCATGTACTTGGAAAAAGTATTGATAATACTGGGTGAAACGTACATGAAGTAGTGTACTATAAATACAATGTACTTTCAAAATAACGTACAAGTACTTTAACACCATCTTCCTATGATGCCCTTTCATTTCCTATACAGTGATTTGTAACCGTTATGCATTGTCCAGGGCCCAAGAGTAATTAGGGGTGCATGGCCTATTTTCAAAAACTGCGGCGAATATTTATAAAGTCAGCGGCCACAGAGTAGATGTTCAGGAATAAAGCTAAATTTAAAAGTCCTCTTCTGAATTTGGCGCCCCTGCACTGGATTGTTGCACCCAGGGGTAAATGTATCAGGGAGAGCATGACGTCAGCCCTGCACGTCCCAATCCTTTCATAAAGGAGTGTCCTCTCCTTAATGCCAAAAACAGTGAGTGTGCAAACGCTTTGGTGATAATTAATCATAATGTGACATCTGAGATTGTGGTGGGAAAATTAATGAACTTCAAATAGAAGGAAAAGACCAGAAGAGAATGTCTCAAAATATTGGACGTTCTCTGTTGTTACTACTTCGACTTGAAACTTTAAGTTTTCCGTACTGCAGTCTCAAGTACTACATTATGATTAATTTGCTCTCCTAGCATTTTAAAACCTCTCGCTTGCGCTGACCGACCGAGAGGTAGCGAGAGTTAAAAGCTACGGGAAAGTCGTACCAGAACAAAACGAGCGATGCGTCGACTGCTCACGTTTCTGGCAAGAGTTGAATATCCTCCAAGTTTTCCTGGAGGTAAAATATGCCATCATTCTGTGATACAAATTTAACAAAGCCAAATTCTGGGAATGTAATTCTGGAGTCGGGAATGTCTTCCTCAAAAGCAAAAAAAATACTTTAAGCAATGTACAAGTACATACTCGAAGAATGTACTTCAAGTAAAGTACAAGTTTCCTAAACCTACTCGAAGTAGTACTTTAAGTACAATGTACAGGTGTCACAAAAAAAAATTACATTCTTTTTACCGCAAACATAAACTAGCATCGCCGAACGCTCATTCCTCCGCCCAAGGGTAGCAGGTCATGCAACCAGATGCCAAAGTTTGTCTCGATCCGATTACCTGATTCAGAAGTTATAAGTGATTTTCTGAAACATCTAATGGGAAAATGGAGTCCAGCTCCGTCCGTTTTCGGTTTCTGTTGCCATAGAGCCCCATGTATTCGAAAACTCCGTCGACCGCCATTTTCCCATTGAAATTTTCAGAAAATCGCTTATAACTTTGGACTAAGGTATCGGATCGGGCTGAAACTTTGGCATCTGGTTGTGACCTCTAGCGCTAATTTGGGCGTGAGAATGAGCGTTCAAACGATGCCCAGTTTATTTTTGCAATAAAAATGTAGCTTTGTTTTTTTTTTTTTTTGACACCTCGCTTAAAGTACTTCCATACTGAGTAGATGCAGAGCCCGTTAACTTTACAAATTCAGTTGCGGATGCCAGTTCAGCAGCGGTGACTTTTACTGCTGCCTTACTAGACTGTTGCGCTCGTCACCGACGCCATTTTTGCCGTTGCGGATCGAGCGGACATGGCTTAGAGTGGGGCTTGTGTCACCGCGTGAATCTGGAAACCGAAACTGATCGGGAGCATGCTCGTGCGGTGTTACTTCAGCTGATTACCTTCATATCATGCTGTCCCTTCGAAGCGCTAGATTAAGAGAGGTGTCTGGCTCCGCCAATTTTAAAGTACACGGAGGGACTTGTATGCTGTGTACTTACACCCGGTAAGTACAATTCGGTAGAGTGGATTGTTGCGCTAGTTGGTTTTGGGGCCTGGAATGCATTTTTAGCGCTCAAAAACAGGGTCAAAAAGAATATTGATCTAAAGGGGAGCAGCGGCACCGACTCTGCTCGAATCCTTGTCCAGAAAATGGTAAGGCATATGTACGGAATCGGGTCGGTAGGGTGGTTGGATTAAGGAGTCGCGGAGGTATTGTGTTGGAGTTGTTTGTGCCTTGTTGTACTGCTGATATGTATGTGCCTGTAACATTGTTCGGTATTGGTTGTGTTCGTGGTGTGCTGTGCGGTGGCAATAAAATCTGATATCTGATATAATCTGGTATAAAATATTTGTTTAGCACCATCTAGCGGTCACTACTACACTCCCTAAGGTGGCGCAAGCTGCCTCCACTTTAAATAAGCTTAGTGATGAGCAGTCATGTATCTATTGAATTACAAACAGCTTCCTGCCTCTCGGTTCGATAACAATTATGATAATTGTGCCGCCAGCTGAATCGGTGTTCCGTGCGCTGAATGGCGCGAAGACGCGGTGCGGATTACCAGGGACTTGAAAGTGGATAACGAATTAACAGGTGAGCAGGAGCGTTGAACGATGGGAACTGACGCCGCTTGAATCAGTGTTAGTCGTCTCGCCTCGCCGTTGTCAACCGAAAACGCCGGATCACTTACGGCAAGCAAAAGCAGATGCTCTGTTCAATAAAGAGGGCATTCCATTTGTCGCCATACTGATTCCTTCTTTGAATGTTTTCTGGTCGCGAGGCAAATCCTGCCGGCCGCGAAAGCAGTCGCGGAGAAACCCTCGAATCCCCCACTCACATTGTCG
>JAZHYW010013382.1:0-14813 GCA_037355805.1 Ixodes ricinus
GAAAGAAAAAAAAAGCTTTCATAGCTCTGTGGTTTGCGCTTCTGCCTGCTGATCAAAGGGTCAACGGTTCGAATCCCAGCCGGCGCCGGTCTTTTTTATTTATTTATCGACCCGCGGCGTAAGAGGTTAGATAGCCAGATAGATACATAGACGAAAAGTGCGTGAAGTAGCCAAAGAATGCTATTCGCATTAAAAGCCGAGGTAAATGACATGTTAAAACAAAACAGTTCTTCCGTGGGGCGCAATAGGTAGCACTTTTCATGCTGTATTTAAAGTGCTGCTTTAAATATATCCTGTGACCCTACATCGGGACTGAATCACGACTGCAAAAATACCACTTCTATTTGCGTAAAAACGCAAGAAACTTTTATGAAAAACCGTTACTTAAACAATTGCACTGAATTGGGCAAAAATAAAGCATAGCATAGATAGATAATTGAGATAAAAAAGACAAGGTAAACGACACTTTAAAACATTTATTCCGTGGGGCATAATAGAAAGTAGCTTTTATGTTGTTTCTAATGTCTAATGTGCTCCCTTAAAGTATCCCGTGACTCTAATTAAAATTTTAATCACGACAAAAAAAATAATTTCTTTTAACATAAAAACGCAACAATATTTTATGAACAACTACCTGAACAATTGCACTACATTATGCAAAAAATAAAGCATGTCCTACATTCACGAAATCAAGACGGCATATAAAATGATACGTTAAAACATTTATTCAGTATGACGTGATAGAAAGTACCTTTTCATGTTGCTTTTGAAGTGCCGACTAAAAGGTATCACGTGACTCTATCTTGAATTTTAATCACAACAGAAAAAAAATCTCTTTCCATAAAAAAATGCATGGTGTATATATATATATATTATTTTTTTATTAATAAAATGACATATATGGCCATGATTCGAAATGATTCGGAAAGCTCAATGTTTTGGAATAGGGGGACCTAACGCTTCCCCGTGCCCCTTGGGGCATAACACTGCCCATGCGCAGAACTTGTGCTCTTGCGCAGTGCAACGCCCCAAGCTGCACGGGGACCAAACTCATTGGGTTCTAAAACTCTCTTGTCTCCAGAGCGTTAACAAGAAAATACTATACAAAGGAAGAAACCGCGACATTTCCTGCGTTCACGCTTAGGCGTATTCCGCTGCAGGGGACGTCATTTTAGCTTTAATTACATATCTTTCGCGAATGCAATCTTTTTTTTTTGTTTTATACGCGCCTGATGAGAACGTTATTTCTGCTTCTGTGAGTTTGGAATAATGTATATTTGACAGGGCCTTTTTCAGACGCGTATAAAGCAAAATTATTTCCGAAAAAAAAATATTAGAGTGCAGGCGAGCTGGTGTATATTGAACATTTTCTAGCTGAGTTTGAGAAGCTGTATGTCCTACTTTTTTTTCTGTCCTCGAACTGTTTTAGCTCTATTTTTCCCCAGTTTTACGGCTACTATCATGTTAAAAATAGGGCTTGGCGTGATTTAATATTTAACCCGATTCATCGCCACCTCTGATCGATTAATTAATCAAATAATCTGTCTCGTTCATTTCCAAGCATAATAACTTTAAAAGTAAAAATTACTTTTTTGTGTTTTGTTGATTATGTGATAAACGGCGTCATTTAAATACAATTTTGATTATGAGTCAACCTCGATGTTTCTGATGCATCTTGGGTGACCTCGATGTGTAGTTGAGAACAGTTCAAAGACACTCACTCACAGATCCTGCAGACACTCACACTTCTGCATGAGGCTAGGGGTTCCCTGATATTCTCCGGCAAGATCGACGTCCTTTGATTGTATAAAATAATCTCTGTGGCGCTAAACGCACACTCGCAGGGCGTTGAAGTGGCCGTAATAGTGTAACCCTCTGCAGTTATCTCGAGATGGAAATCTTGCCTCTACTGTATACCTTTGGGTGAAAATTTCACCTAAAATTTCCCTTCAGACCAGTGTCCTCGTCCACGTCTGCGTGGTGAAAGCGTTTAATTTTTACTTAATTTTCGTTCGTTAAAATTTTACCGATTAACCGCTTAGAAAAATTAATCGCGATTTAACTATGAATCAAGTAATCGGTATGTTCATTGATCGTTAGACATATTACTAAATTACCCAGTGCATCAAGCAGAATGCTGAAAATATAAGTACACGCGCGGCTCACGCTGGCCTCCCCGGTACAAAATATTAGAAGTAAATAACCAGAATAAGCCGTTGACGAACGCGCGTGCAAGATGTCATTTGTTTTTGGATTTTGCTCCTGCTGTCGACGCCAGCACCTGCAGCGCGTATAACTACACTTGCAGCATGGTTCTTGGTGCTTCTGTAATTTAGCAAAAGGTCTATTGCCCAGCCCTAGTTAAAACTATTTTGGTGCTCTGCCGCAATTCTAATAAGCATTATCTTTAAAACGATTCTCCCGATAAAGAAATAATTCACCAGGGGATTACGGTCCGGCACGCCCACCCTTTTACTATCGTTATAATGCATCACTTTTTGACGTGAAGACCTATGATTCCTCCAAGGCCGACGCCCATTTCGAAAAACACAAGCTAAGAATCGTCGTTGGAGTTGGAATGGTTGGAGTCGCGTGGCTCTGATGTCGATAGATTGATAATGACGATCGACACAGTTTCTCAAGTCCCACAGCCCCGTTTTTGTTTTCTTCATTTCGTTCCTGTGTGGCGAACGCAATGCGCCGAGGACGCGAGAAAGATGAAGAGACGAGGGCGCGCAGGGACATTAGAGCGCCGATCTCTGGTTGGAATGATTAGTGGGAAGACCTCAGGTTAGCTGCCTTTGTCTCCGCTGCACTCGTCGAAGTCGTTAGAACGCGGAACCCCGGCGTGAGGCTTTCGCATTCGAACGCCTACGAGGAGTGCAGTGGCATAGCCTCTGATATATTGACAAAGCCTCGGAGATGGCCACGAGAAGCGGCCGCCGAAAAGAAAAAGGCGGAGCGGCAGACAACGGATGAGGGGAGAGCCACGCACGGGAGAAGTGCGCCGAAACGCACTTCTCCCGAGCAAACAATTGTGTTTCGGGTCCTCGACGAAAAGCTGCGTGGGCGCTGACGTTCAGGTTCCCCGAGAAATGGCTCTTTGATGCTCTGTGCTACCATATCCTCGAGCTCCAAATCCGCGACCGGAGCACTTTATGGCCTGAGTCGTCGAACTGCCAGGTTTTGTGAGTATAGAAGTGGCTATGGCAGCGCTGCACTCGTCAAACGCGTTAGAACGCGAAATGTCGGCATCCAGCGTCTGGCTCCCGCATTCGAGCGCGTCTGACCAGTGCAGTAGAGGCGATAGGCTTTCGGTCTACCCACTCAATCGGTCGAACCGAGGTCGGCACTTTGATGTCCCTCGCGCTCTGCTTCTTCGTATCCCTCAGTTTTTCGGCAAACTCGCCTCTGACTGGAGTGTTTAGCGTCTCTATTCCCGCCCATCCATCCGAAGTGGTCCCGAAGCGTGGAAATAAATGGCATCACAAAGCGGAGTGTCATGCTGCCGCATGTCACGATCCTTGCAAATAGGCGTAGATGTTTTTGGAACAAAAAGCCCCCAGAGAATGCGAGTGTCGCTGTCGTCACGGCGTCCCAACTCCCGGCTGCTGAGGCCACCGCGGATTGTCGAGTTGTAAATCAATCTGCAGCGGAACAAACGTCTTCCACGTCTATACCACCGGTGCCTATAACACCACGTAGAATCGTGGCCGGCGACAACATGATACTTCTAGGACGTCATTAGACGGAAATCGAGAGACCGCTTTTTAGGACACGCTAAGCACACCACTCAGAAACGCGTTCCAGGCAGAGGAACCGTTGCTCTGGGGCAGGGGACGCCAGCGCGTCCGGAAGACTTACGCAAGACGCGACCACGTTATGCTGGCCGCACCATCCGTGTGGCGCTGTAACGTCAGATTTTGCACGTGCCACGCTAGAATACAAGCAGGGTCGTAAAACTTACTTTAAAATTGCACCTAAGATGTAGAATTACAGTTACTCATACGAAAAGGTACCACGGTCACGTACACATCGCGACACTATTAGCGCGAACACGACATCAGCGCATTTTACTTCTAAATAGTATTAGCGTGCACGAAATTTTATCACTTACGTTATAGAACTAAATGAGCTCTTTCCGCAGCAATACTAACTTCGATGACATAGTTTGGTTTCAAAAAGAAAAACGGGAAAAACCGGCGATCGCTTGTTCGCGCTAACAGTGTCGCGTTATAGTCGGTGAAAGGTCAAGAACGAAGTGAAGCTCCACTCCTTTCCACTTCAGCGGAGCGAACACTGGAGAGAAGGCGACCTCCTCCTCTCTAGCGTTCGCTTCGCTGAAGTGGAAAGGGGTGGAAGGAGCTTCCACTTCGTTCTTGACCTGTCACCGACTATAGGTACTCGCTTAAAAGGTACACGTACAGTTATACATCAAAGACACTTTCTGATTTATTTTCCCCAAATTTGTCAGAATATATTGGAAGTAAAGCTTTTTATACTAAGGATACACACAAAAACGAGTTGGATAATTGTGCTTTATTGGTGTCGACGTGCTGAATAAGGAAAACCGCATTCACATGAGCATTCTAGGACACCTTATCTTTTTCACTTAAGTGATCTATTTGACCAAAGAATCAGGACCTCCTCGAAGTGTTTCTAACATCTTCGATCGCAGTTCACTAGGAAATGTTCCTGCTACGCTAAAAACGCGCTCCGCCGGTGCACTACTTGGAAGCCCATTGTAATTTTAAGAAGGCGCTTTTCAGCAGCGGCATCTGCTTGAGACAGACCAGACTTCTTGGTAGAGCAAGTTCGGTGTACTGTACAAATTCCTGCTCCCATGAAGCAGATGAGGACGATGTTTCGATGTTAAACGAGTGCTCGCAGCCTTCGTCGTCACCACTATTGTTCGCCTGACGGCGCTTTTTCCATAGTTGATGTTTGCATAAGCTAATTATTTAGATAATCCCAGGCCCGCTTCCGTTCCGCTTCGTTGTTTATCCACGCTACCTTAAATTTTGGATGGCACATGGCATATATTATTAAATGTCTTTGTTCTTTCATATCTGCAAACCTCTTATCGATCGCCGCGATTAAGCTATTGACCATCGGGCGGCAGTACCTCAAGTCCTCCGTCATCTATGCGGGCATGCGGAACGGCATCGCTAATCCACCGTTCGCTCAAATGAATACCGCCATTCGCTAAAGTGTCGTTCGATGAAACATCGTAAGCGGGGCTTCGTTCGCTAAAACGTTGTTCAATCAAGTCAGTGCCTCTCAGGTCGTACCCAACTCAACGTTAATCACGGCACATGGTAGTGTGTTAATATTTAATGATTTATACTTTCTACCATTTTCACGAAGTGAATAGAAAAGTACTTCTAAAAGTAACTTCACTTAGTTGCAAGTTACTGGGAAATGTACCTAAGATACAGATACCGAGAAATGAAAGTACCAAGGTTTGTACCTCGGGTATACAGCAAACGTACCTAGATACCGATTTCCAGTTACTTATACCTAGGTACTTCACAGCCCTGAATACAAGCAAGTGTCAGCATCTGTAAATGCGCAGTAACGAAACGTCTAAAAAATTTAAAAATCATGCAGCTTGCGGCTGCAGCGTCCAGTTAAACATTCCTTTCATCTTCGCTTTCTTTCATAGCTTCCGCGAGCACGTATGTTTCACTTGACGTGATAGCGAAGCAGAAGCTACGTGGAAAACCACGTTCTCCTGAACGATGCTTGCACTGCAGAGCGCGCGTGCTTGGCAGGGACGTTGAAAGCTCGTAGCTAGCTCTTGTAGCCTCTGCTACGCTGGCACTAGAGCCACTAAATAAGCTGCGCTTAGAATATCGGCACTCCGTTCCCCGGCATTGTTGTGGGCGCCGCCTTTTTGGTGCTTGTGCAGAACAGACGCAACTGCCGATTGTCATGATTCAAAAGTGCGGCTTCCTCAGCTTTAGATTCGGTGTTAGGAAGGTCTTGTAATATTGCTTTGCTCAGTCGCGAACTGTTTAAACATTTGTATAGGGCGGAAAAGCGTTTCCCGTGATTTCAGATAAAGTACACGTAGCAGAGCGCGTTGAAAACTACAGAATACACAGAAAGAATAAAACACATGAAGGACGAACACAGACACACACAGTTCTTTCAATGAGCAACGAACATTTATGAAAATGAAATTTGGTATTTTAAAATTTTGAGCAATTTAGTATTATTTTAAATTTGAGCATTTTCATTTTCTTTATTTTCGTTTAATTTTTCGTTCTCTTTCTTTCAATTCTTTGAAGTTCACGGTCGTAGCGTCATGGGCATTTCATAAATGTTCGTTGCTCATTGAAAGAACTGTGTGTGTCTGTGTTCGTCCTTCATGTGTTTTATTCTTTCTGTGTATTTCAGATAAAGCTTCAGATAACTGGCAACCATGATTTTAAGACACAATATGGCCAAGTGTCGTTACTCTGAAGCGTGGCTTATTTAGTGGCACTAGCTGGCACATAGAATGGAACGGAGTATACAGAAGCATTAGTGGGGAAGCGTATAGACCCGTTGCTCTGGGGCAGGGAGCGCGAGCGCGTCAGCAAGACGCGACCATGTTATGCTGGCTGCACCATCCATGCGGCGCTGTAACGTTCGATTTTGTACGTGCCACGTTCGAATACAAGCATCGGCCGGCATCTGTAGATGCGCGGTAACAAAACGTTAAAAAAAATAATTTCGCAGCTTGCGGCTTTACCGTCCTTTCAGCTTTGCTTTCTTTCATAGCTATACTCTGTTTCACCTTATGATGTACCGCAGGAAAGGCTACAAGCGCGAGCTCTTTGCTCAGGGCACATCTCGGCGGCACAAGCTCTCGTGCGTTAAAGGGGCGATGCAACAATTTTTGTACTTTCCGCAAATACCGCTTAAAACGGATCCCTGACGTTAATGACCTATGAAACACGCGTTCGTTTTTCACCCCACGCAATAGAAGTCCCAGAATAAAACTTAAGAAAAACGAGCAGCGTTCACCCCCTCAACTCTGCAAGCCAGAAAAAGCGGACACGTGATCTGGAGCGGATTATATGCCGCCAATGTTGCTCATAGCCACGCGCTGGGGTTGGCAAAGCACAGGACACGCGCTGAGTTCCGGACATTGTTATGGCTCGGCTATTGTCGTCGTTGCGGCGATTGGACACGGGCCACTACCTGAATGCTTCTCGAGCTAGTAATTATCACGAGCCCAAATCGAGTGCCCACACAATGCTCGGGTCCAATCTATGAACCGCATTCAAACATCGTCATATGGGCCTACTCCGATCCCCACGTTACGTCATCAGATTCTGCAAAGGAGAGATTGAATGAAAATGATCGATTTTGTCCTCGAAATTACACTCGCAACAAAGGAGTTTCTTGGCCAGTGGCGTTGCGTGTGAGTATCCTTTAGTCCCAGGATAGTGCAGTAGCTGATGTCAGACGGCGTTCTAAAGCTCTTTTCACTGAGCTCCTTTAAAAATCGGCCAATCAGCTCGCGATGTGGAGTGCGCACGTGCTGTGTGGCGCGTCGTGCTCGTACGGCGTGCGCTGGTTCGCCGATTTTATAAAGGAGCTTAGTGAAAAGGATCTTTAAAACGCCGTCTGACAGGGGTATTAGCTCGTGTAAAGAGAAAAAATTCCAGCTGAGTATCGTTGCACCGCTCCTTTAAGAGCAGCTCCCAACGCTATGAGCTCGCACTTCTAGCCTTCTCTGAGGTACAACATAAGGTGAAACGAAGTATACCAGAGCACATATGTTTCACTTTACGTGATAGCGAAGCCGAAGCTACTCGCAACAGCACGTCCTCCTGAACGATGCTCACACGCCACGAGCGCTCGTGCTTGGCAGGAAGCTGAAAGCTCGCAGCTCGCTCTTGTAGCCTGTGATTCGCTGGTACTTAGAACGGAACGGAGTATAAAAAACTGTAGTGGGGAAGCGTATTGACGGATGATCGAGACGCGAGCCAAAGATTCGATTTTGCTTGCCTGGAGCGCTGCTCAAAACTTGAGAGCTGCGGGCCTATTGACGTATGTTCGAAACGCGATCCAAATATTCTATATTGCTCGCCTGAAGCGCTGCTCAAAACTTGACAGCTACGGGCCATAGTGTAGACCACGGTTTCCGAGATTTTTCGCGCTCTGGGTGAGTGCGAAAAATCTCGGAGGCCATGGTATAGACCAGAGTGACTAGATCAACTCAGTTATGGAACTTCTCATAGGCGCTGTACATAAAAAAAAACAAAAAAACATAACCATGTCCGTTTTTTTTTTTTCAGCGGGGTGGCGTTGGCGTATTAAATAACGTGCTTTCTTATGCTACTGCTCCGCGCCTGCAATAGCTTGTGAGTCCCGACCCTACTCCTCTCGAGGCTTGGCATGGGTTTCGGCTGGTTTTTGCTCTTTCGCCAGTAAAAAATACAATTTGAGCATGGTAATCGGTAGGACCATTTTAACATACGCTTTTTATTATTGCAAAATGCTGCCGCCCTAGCTGCACTGACAACGTGAAGCGTTTCAAACAAACCGATTTCGTCGGAGCCACCACAATCCGGTCATTACAATCAAAGCGAGTTTCTACAGTAATAGTAGATTTGCAGCCTTACCAGGGCAATGCCATTGCTGGCCTTGATCACAGCGCACCCATTCGAGCGTATAAAGGCCGGTTCACACACAGCGGAGTGCTCAGTTAGCGCCTCGCGAGCGCTGAAAGCAGCGCTCATGTGGCACCGACTTGCGCGTAACGTAGCGCTCGGTTAGCGCTTCAGAAGCGCTCCAGTAGGCGCTCAGTTAGCGTTTAGAAGTGCTTCAATAGGCGCTCGGTTAGCGCTTAAGCAACGTATAGTGTAAGCGCTGTCACGCTCCTTGTGCCGTGCTTGCTGCTGTGGAACAGTGCAGTGCACGGCGATTCTGCTGCTGTTGTTTTCCTTTGGAATTGAAAGAAGAGGAAATAAAAGAGCCGATCTCCAAGCAAACGGTCGGGCAGACGATCCAGAGTCATGGACTTTGAGTGACTAATTGGTTGGGTACGACCTCATCGCTTTCTATTCGACATGCGTGACCCTTGTTTCAAAGACACGCAGTTAAAAAAATAATCACCTTCAAAAGAACTCTGTGTCTCGGTCCCTCAGCCTGGGGGCAAGGTTCGCCAGGTTCCCGTCGGTATCTCGGTGGCGAAAGATTTTGCCCACCCAGAAGGCTTTTCTGGGAGTTAAGCCGTCTACACACATATGTACTAATGGACCTTTTGGCGAATATGTGCTGCCACCTATGGGGCGATGGGCGAACCTGAGGCGCACTGGGTTGGAGAGTATATGTAGAGAAAACAACGTGCACGTTAGGCTTCTTGTGTGCTACCGGTTCATTTTCTTTTTGGTTCTTCGAGGGGTCCGGACTTGTCAACTCTCCTGACTGCACGAATCCAGGCTGCCCCGCTTAACGGGATGAAGCTTACCATATGGAAAGCGAAAAAAGCTAGTTCCACAACCCGGGTGATAAAAGTTTCGACAGTCGAAGGCTACACAGTTCACCGGCATGATTGCGGTGCACGTCGTAATCTAGAACGGGCGTCCGTCGGTACGATGACTCGTGTTCACCTTGTTCGCAACATCAAAACTTGAGTCTCGACTCTCGATGGTCTTATTTTCTTCTTCTTCCAAGGCGCCCAAAGGCGAGAAATGCAAGAGGGCGGATTGTTTGGAACTAGATACTATCGAACCCAGGCGCATCAAATACTCCGCGCATGCGTACACACGTATTTCTACAAAAGGTCCATTGCGTATGTAACAGGATTTGTCGCATTTCTATTTCCGCTTCCACATGTCCGCCATGGTGCTGCTGATGCACACCTAACCACAGAAACCGGAACTGCAGTGCACGCGCTAATCAGCAACAGTAACCGCGATATAAGAAGCGCTAACAAGGCGCTACTGAAGCGCTAAGAAGACGCAACTGAAGGCTAACAAGGCGCTACTAAAGCGCTAACAAAGCGCGACAAAGCGCTAATCGCGCGCTATATTGGAACTAGGTCAAGCGCTATACTTCGTTTCAGCTTGGGTCCAGACGCAGCCGGTGCTACAAGCACGAGCGTGTGGCCCTGAACGGTGCCGCTGTACTGCGCGACGCGTGCTTGGCAGGGACGCCAGAAGCCCGGAGCTCGCGCTTGTAGTATCGGCTGCGTCTGGACCCAAGCTGGAAACGAAGTATAGGAAGCACCACATGAGCGCTCTTTGGAGCGCTCACGCAGCAGCTGACTTAGCGCTCCGCTGTATGTGTGAACCGGTCTTAAAGGCCTGTTCACACATGCGGCGGAGCGCTATCAAGCATAGCGCTGACCTCGCGCTAAGCGCGTGCTGACAGGAGCGTTCACCAGCTTTGTATTGCACCGTCAAAACTGTTGCTCATATGGCAGACGATATATAGGTGACGACACGTGAGCAGCGCTACGTAGCGCTTCCTGCATGTAAGAACCGGCCTTAAATGTCCGAAAGCTTCGATAGCATTGGGGGCATTGCTTCCGTCCTGTCGTCTTATTAGGGAGTTTTTCTTCCCGCTATTTTTACACCCATGTCTGGATTTGTGTTTGAACCCGCAGGCATCGCTAAACTCATTGACAACCTTAAATTCTCTTCATCAGCAGGCATGCAGATGACGTAAATGCAAAAAATTCTAAAGAACACACAAAGACTTAGTTAGCGTGATACGATCTAAAATATTTTCACCATCTCTTTCAAGTAGTGTTCTGCCTGATGACTGGAAAGTGGCAAAGATTGTCGTGATTTTCAAAAATGGCGATAAATACTTCCCATTGAACTATTGACCCATCTCCCTAACAAGCGTCTCATGCAAACTAATGAAGCATGTATCTACACCAACATCATTCAATTTCTGCCAGACAACTGTTTCATCAACCCACCCCAGCACGGCTTTCGAAAAGATTTTTCATGTGAAACTCAACTTGCATCGTTTACTCATGACATACATAGTTAACCTTGATTCAAACATTCAAACTGACGCTATGTTCCTGGACTTTGCCAAAGCATTAGATAAGGTTCCTCAGGGACGACTTATTTACAAGCTTTCTAAACTCAACTTAGATTCCTCGATTTTGAACTGGATCATTCACGTTTTAACTAACAGACAGCAACTTGTTACCGCTAACCAGTCCTCATCTTCTCTTGCTCCAGTCACTTCAGGTAATCCTCAAGGATCGGTCCTCGGACCCCTTCTATTTTAATTTACATTAATGACATGCCTTTATCAATAGCATCGCATGTTCGTATTTTCGCCACGACTGTCATCTATCGCCAAGCTGACTAACCCATCAGATCACCTACATATCAAGATGACCTCAACCGCATCCAAACATGGTGCAATACATAGCAGATGTGTCTCAACGTCCATAAGTGCAAGCTTAGGTCTTTTGCACGTTTCACTAAACCCTCTATATTCTCCTACTCCTTTAACAGCGTTCCTTTGTAAACATAAACGTTTTGCTACAGTATCTCGGAGTTCATCTTACATCTGGGTAGCTAAGCTCGTGGAGCAAAACATTCTTCGCTTTTTGACGTAGCGGGGGAGTGACCAAAGAACGACGCAAAGTTTCCTCCTCTGCGCGCTCAACTTCGCAACTTTTGACGAAAAATCCCCGCGAGTCCATAGGCGGTGCACGAGAGCACGAGACAGCGCGGGGAGGCGAGCGTTCACGCCGCTCGCGCTGTACGTTGTCTTTGAGCTTCTGGCGCCGACAATCCCGTCATGCCCTCGCCCAGGCGAGGGGCGAGACCAGACGACGGGAGTTCGTCTGCTACGAGGCGGCATTCGCCGGAGGAGCTGAAAGAAAAAGTTGGCATTCTGCTCGAAATCGCGTCCCGCGGGCCACAAACTCAAACGCGAGCTTGAATTGTGGCGTCATGATATTCATGCGAGGAGAATTGACGACCCGTGTCATCTGCAGAATTTGGGTCACTGTGCCGTGACAGACGCTGAAACCTACCAGTGCGTAATGAAAGGCGCCAGGACAAACACAGAGGCCACGAGATCTCGCGTCATCTGTGTGCAGGTGAAAAGTGGAACATTTTCTGCTGAAGCTCCTACAGCAGAAACCTGTGACGCATTCACTCAGCGTCGGGAGAGGCTAAACATGGAGACGTTGCCCGAGGCTCAAGCACAGTCATATTTGACCGGCAGCTATCTCGCCCCGTCGTATTTTGTTCCAGAAAGCTCTCGCTCTCAATGCTCCTCACGGGAAATAAAAAAAGTCTTACAAAACGTATTGCTAGATGTTCCAAAGAACAAGATTTAGGCAGTATCCTTTCAGTGGTTCACTTATAATACTATGCTTAAAACGAAGCAAGCTTTTGCGCGTACAGTGCCATAAATTTTCTCAAGTGTATGCGTTGTTTTGTAGTCAGCTGGCTTGGAAACTTACGCCGTCTGTAGATATCTCTGACAGCCGAGTTCCTTAATTGGAAATCATCGCAAATATTAGTGATCACGTTGCAGCAACCAACGTTTATAGATAAACATGGCAGCGGACTGCGCTCCCGCATTCCCACACATCACGTCGAACAAAAAGCGCTAGTTTCGGTTTGGGGTCAGCCGCACTTACAACATCTATGGCGACAGCATCAGTCTGTACTCGGTGCATTCGGCAAGTTCGTCCGGGGCCTGTTCTCCGTGCAGCACTCCGCAGGAATGCGTCATGAACTCTCACAGTGCAGTCTGGATCGCGGGATCGGGAGCCCGTCACTGGCCGCACCGGCGGCCATTGCTGGCAACAGGCAATACGCCGCGTCCTGTCTGGTTCTCCTTCGTTTTCATCCTTGTTGTTTTGGGCGTATTACACCATGAGGCAATACACGAAAGTCTAAGGGAGAAACTCGCAAAAATAGGCTTGTACGCGGTGCTCGAGGGCGAGTATTTTATGACGTGCTGCGATGATTATATCGGGTGCTTGGAGATCAACTAGACATTCATCAAACGTTCGAACATTGATTATAAAAAAATAAATAAATGGGCCGGAGCACCACCGACTTTACTGACGTCGCCTGCTTCGGTTGCTAATAAACGGCACGTTCAGCGACTGAATGGCACGCTCCAGGACTTCAGTTTGTCACGGAAGCCCTCACGGCAGTTCAAAGAAAGACTTTCACCATGAAGTACTATGTACAAGCGGTTAAAACGATGCGAGATGTCCCCAGTAAAAGGCCGTCCAGCTTATCGTTTGCTGAGCTCTGATTGACTCCGAGATCACAGGTTGGCACCACAATAACTCTCGGTAGCTCTTGTCTCATTAAACACGCTGTTTTCACAGTTAACGCCCAACAAAGTCGCCCTCGGCCCCTCAACCACACAGCGTTTATTTAAACAAGATTGGTATTCTAACGCGTTTAATATTCTTGCCCAGAATATTAACTGTTATTTACGGAAACACGATAGAAGTTTGTGAGTCGAGAACAACCTACTAACGTAATAAAATTGAGTTTTCCCATTTCCTCGCTATAGCATTGCGTTAGATCGTGTCAGAAAGCGATGCATCTGCCTGTGGTGCCGCTCGACCCCAGCAATGCAGGTCTCTATCCGCGATCCAGCTAATCAGAAATCCCAGTGGTGCCGTTGTTGTAGTTCATAAATCGTGTATTTGCATCGGTACACCCGCACCTGCCGGATGTCGGGAGAGGCGGCAAAACCATGTCATCCGGCCAATATTTAAGCCGGTTTTCGGCCGAGTTGCCTCGACACTCGCCAAGAAGCAACGTGTTTTATCGACTTCTGTTTGTGTAATTTAATTTTTCAGTCATTTTATTGGCGGGTCCCGGGCCACTGTGTACACCCCAAAAAGGAATGTACTGTGGTAATTACACCTTGACGAGAAGGAGGCACGTAATAGGATTTTGTTTTAGGGGGGGGGGGGGCGCCCATACAAGGTGCTTATGAAGGGGAGGGGGAGAGGCGGCCCCAGCAAAATGGAAGATTTCGGGGGGGGGGGGGGGGGGGGGTAGGCGGGCCTTATGCCCCCCCCAGCTACGTGTCTGACGAGAAGGGGTATTGTAGTTTTACATCTTTATAAAAAGGTGTAGTTGGACTATCTACAGGTTTTAAGAAACGTGTTTAAAAAATCATCGCATTTTTCAGGGTGTGAGGTTTTACATTTTTTTATAAGGTCTGTTGCTGCATATTAGGGGTTAGTTATTGGACACCCCGCACATGTATAAAGGTGTGAAAATGTTTAATTTGTATATACCTCTAAGGGAAGAAAATCTCCTTTCATGTGATTACATCGCGTGCCGTTGGGAAACGGTCTGTCGATGACACGTCTGTTCGTGAACTGATTGCCTCCAATGGTGAGCGGCTGCCCGTACATTCGGAGAAATAATTCTGTTGGCTGCCGGGGAGACTCGAATCTACCCAGAATTATCCCGGTTCTTGTTTGTTTTGCAACATTCTGAATTGTATACCAGCTTATTAGTACCCCTCTTCGGATATTGCAGAAAAAAAAACGATGGCAGCCTCAGAATTCTGACTTAGGCCAGCTCCACAGTGCTGTGGAGACGCTGACAGGTGCTCGTTGGTCGCCACCATGCCTTGAAGGCTACCGGTTTCGAAGAACCAGGAGCGCGCAAAAGAACTTGTTGGTTCCACGTTCGTGGTAGACGCGATTGTCCGCCGCCTCAGTCCTGGCGCGGGCGAAGCTCGTCGCAGAGTCGGCGCCCGGCGGCTTTCGATGGCCGGTACCTGCAAAGTCGTCGTCGGGGAGTTGAAGGCGTCCTCGGTGGTCTCAGTAGCGACGCCGACGG
>JAZHYW010013384.1:0-45748 GCA_037355805.1 Ixodes ricinus
TGTGAAAGTCGGTTGCTTTGAGAGGATTGACAATATCGGTAGTAGCAAACTCAACGACGGATCGCAAAAAATGTGCCTCCTGTTGTCGTCTTGAGCACCTCCTTGAAGTGGTCGTCGACATCCGGGGGACGAGGAAAAGGCCCTAAACGCCGGCAGGTGTACCATTGACTGGGTGCACAGGCGGACTAGTGAAAGGGAAGCTGCGGGACATCTTGCTCTTGGGGAATCTCCACCTGAGGGCAACCTTCTGTCCTTAAGGTGCAAGCCCCTTCTATGCACTGGACGCCGCGCTTCGCGTGTGTCGTGGACGCCGAGAAAGCTTGATGACACGAAAAGGGCTGGTCTTAAACTTGTTCTTGATATATGGAATTTCAATGAGATAAGAAACCGGTGGGGAGTAGCCTGTACTGTGACGTCAGGGCCAGAAATCTCAATTGAAGTTTGTATTTGAATGGAAGAAGAAAATAAATGAGCGAGGCGACAGCTTTCTTGCCTTCTTCGGTAGTATTATTTACTCAACTTGTTTCTATTATACAGCTTGTTCCCACAAAAGAAAGTACGATGTTTTTTCTTTTTCTCATACATGGTAGCGCTCGAAGACAAGAACAAAAAGAAAAAGAACTTAGCGTCCAGAACAAATGTGTCCAAGGGGATCGGTGGCTAGGAACACCGATCACCCTGGAAAGTGCACACTAAAGACACTTAATCCTGAAAAAGTAAGCCATTGCCTTCCCTGCCTGCTAGCCGCACACAGATAGATACCAACAACGTACAGGCGACTTAAAGTGGTACGGAAATAGAAAATTCAAATATCCAAATTTTGTTCGGAAATGACTCAAGCATGACAGGATAATAACCGTAAATGATAATCGCATGTTTGTACTTTTGAACGACTGGCTATGTTTTTCGTTGCAAACGGTGCACTAGAGCAAGCGCCCGAAGAGAAGCGAACGGAGAGCGCGATGCGTCATGGGATATCCGGCGCAAACAAAAACAGAAAAAAAATTTCCGCATTCGTGACGTAGCAAGGCTGGCGTGGTTATGAGCTTTGCCGTTGGTAGCGTTGTCAGCGTCGTGGTGGTGTCAATAGCGCCACCGCGCTACAACCGAGCCGTTCGAAGTACCTGTGGGGTGACGAGCGTGTGGTTGGCCCAAGGAGCGCTTGGCTTACGCAGCACTGTCAGCTTAGGGGTGAACGGGGTGGGACAAGCAACTTTTGTCCAAGTTTTGAGCGGCGGGCTAATCTTCTGGGGAAGATTAGCCCGCCATCGACATCAAAAAAGATGTCGTAAATTATAGGCCCATTTCATTAACTTCCGTCTCATGCAAAGTCATCGAACATATTTTATATTCAGAGGTAATCGGTCATATGATAAGAAACAACTTACTGATTAAAGAACAACATGGTTTTCGTAAGGGGTTTTCTTGTACTACGCAACTTGTTGAATTTTATCATGACCTTGCATCTGATGTCGACGAGGGAGGGCAAATAGATTGTATATTTTTGGATTTTCGAAAAGCGTTTGACACGGTCTCACACTCACTTCTTCTCAACAAACTAAGAATGTTAAATCTAGACTCGGCTGTGCTTAGATGGATAGAAAATTACTTGTTCCAGCGTCGTCAATGTGTAGTACTGAATGGCAAGAAATCCGATTACGTTGATGTAACATCAGGAGTTCCACAGGGCTCTGTCCTGGGTCCACTTTTGTTTTTAATTTATATTAATGATATTTCTGTTGGAATTTCCTCTTGTATCCGACTGTTTGCTGATGATTGTGTAGTGTATAGAAAGATTAAGAGTTCAGATGATGTCGCCCAGTTGCAAGTAGACCTTGATCGTATTCACAGTTGGTGCTCTACGTGGAAAATGAATTTAAATCACAAAAAGTGTGTTAACCTTTGTTTTACAAAGAAAAGGAAACAAATTGAATCTCAGTATTTTATAAATAATAACCCTATAACCAAGGAACTTACGTACAAATACTTAGGTGTCATATTGTCATCTGACTGTTCATGGAATGCCCACATAGAAGAAGTAGTCTTAAAAGCTGGCAGGGCAATGAATTTTATCCAACGTAACTTAAAATGCTCACAACCTAACTTAAAGACAACTGCTTACTTAACATGTGTTAGACCCATTTTAGAGTATGCATGTGCTGTCTGGGACCCAGCCCAAAAAACGTTGATTGATAAGCTGGAGAAAATACAAAACAGGGCGGCTAGGTTTGTTCTTGGACGATACGGGAGGAAAGAAAGCTGTACAGAAATGAAAAAAAAATGTTAAACTGGGAACCACTTTCCGTACGTCGGGAAAAACTGCGACTAAAATTTTTATACTCAATAATTAAAAATAAAACAGGAATAAATAGCGAGACTTACTTAAAAGAACCCTATTATGTTTCTAGTCGTAATGATCATAGTCTTAAAATTAGAGAGTACCGCGCTAGGACATGCATGTTTGCAAACTCCTTTTTGTACGAACAATTGCACAGTGGAATCGGCTGTCTGAAGAGCAAGTGTGCTGTTTCAATGAAGACGTGTTCTTTTCATCCTTGTAACCCCCCTGCTGTAACGCCCTCGGGCACTGCGGGGTAATCATTGAATAAAGAATAAAGAATAAAGAATCATCTGTGTCCGGGTACACAGAACGAGGGTCCGAGCAAGATGGGAGTCCTTCCTTTCCGTCTTATTGGACTGTTTGGTACAATGCGCGATTTGTGAGTTGAGGAGGAAAGCTCAGAGGAAAATGCTGAATTCCAAGAGAGCGGCGCCACTCCGATAGAGCTTGCTACGTCATGACTTCGTAGCAAGTTCCCCAAGGTTTGCTAGATCACCTCCCAAGTAGGCTCCAAATGCATCCACCAGGTGCACATTGAAAGACCGCTTAATTACCTTTAAAATTAGTTTTCTTGTGCCTTTCAACGAACGACTAGTATTTTTAAGGTAATGCTGCAACATGCAACTCATTAAAGCTAAACAATAAGCGCTGGAATTTCGTTTTTGTGTCCTTTAAACCTCGCAAGGCGATTGGCTGATCGGTCTTCGTTGCCATGGCAATCGCCATTTCGGTCCACTAAATTTTTGAAGGTTCGAGAGGGAAGTTCTAAACCAGTCGCGCCAAGATCACGATGGAGCATCATCGTATTGAAATCATTCCTTCCCATTAGGGTGTATTCACTGGCGGCCATAGCCGTGTGCGCGACTGCTTAGCACATGCTGACGGCGAGCTTCCCCAGTTCTTTTGCGACGTGCATTCCGCACCATCAAGACTACCAATCTTAGTCGCATAGTAATTGAGCTCGTTATAGGTGTCGTAGGCACTTTGCATGCAGTCAACCTATCAATCATGCCTATCTTCACGGATCTCTTACAATGGTATTGTTCTTCTTGCGTATTTCAAGAAAATAAAATTATTTTTTATTATCTCCGAGCACCGGCACCGCATGTGGTGGCGGTACGAAGATGTACGCTTGTTTCGGCGCGCTGTGGATAGCGAAATGTCTGCATACGAGAAACGTCTATATAAAGCTACACGTCACGAGTGAACTTAAATTTTCTTACCAGGAACAGAGAGGTCAGAAGAAATTGCTCATTTCATGAACAAAATGGCGACCATACAGGGAGTTTTGTGCTACTGTCCAAGGTTTTATGACTTTGGCGCACACCAGCATGGAGCACGAGGAGCGAAAGCTTGCGCTGCAGAACCTGGGTTCAACCACCGTCGCTGCCGCTTCAGATCTGGATGAGCATGGTATCGGCGTGCAGTCGTGTAGCACTACTGCGTGGTGCATGTTAAAGACCCCAGGCCAGCGGTTGCACGGCACTGGCTAAATTTGTTATCTACAGTAGGTAACAATGTCCATGTTCTGGCAAACTAACTAACTAATATGAACCACTAACTACTAATTACTCGCAAACGTGCCCAGCAATCGAGTAATCAGGAATGGGTGGCCGAGCGTGTTAGCGTACCGCAGCTCGGAGCACGCGCGGAGCGAAAGCTCGAGCTCCAAAACGCTTGAACCTTGGGTACAAATAGAGCCACTAAATGAGCTACGCCTATGGTATCGACCACAACCGGCTTTATTAGGGGCGACCAGGTCACTCCGCGTTTCCCTATGGGAGCGCGCGGGCCAAGAAATATCACGTGAACGGCTTGGAAGTACCGAATGTTCCGCCAGGCGCCGCCCTAGTTCAACACCAAAAGGGCTGTCAAAGGTAGCGCTCAATCACGCGCTCAATCTTAAATCGCGTCTCACGCGCTCCCGGGATTCCAACCTTGGCAGTGCTTCCTGAAGTCGGTCTCAGCTGAGGCGTTCTTTCCGAGCAAGCCGGACCAGGAAAGGCAAAATCGATAGCAGTGCAATAAAAAGACCAGCACTGTATACAAAAATGCTGAGTTCTTTATTTGTTTCTGCCATCTCCCTATCACAGAGCTATGTCCGATCTTAAATGTTTTCAGAAATTCCCTACTTTCAATGAGACCGCAGTGGCAAACGCACAGATGATAACGGAGGTTTCTTTCCGTTGATGGGCGCCCGCTTGTCTGCTTCATGGACGAGTCCTGACGTGAGCATTAGTTCAAACTTAAGCCTCGGTCAAACCTTCAAAAAAAAAAGAAAAGAAAACGCCCATTTAGGCGGAGCTATTTAATACCTGCTTGGCTGTGCACTTTCAACCGTGAGGGCGAAGGTTTAGGGAAGGCGATTATCTACATCACAGTTTGTTTGTTTGCTTGTTTGTTTGCTTGTTCAACCTAAAAGGCTAATGCCACTGTGAGCGGGCATTAGCCGATACCAAGGAGCCTACAATGTCTCTATGTAAAAAAAAAATATATATATATATATATATATATTAAGTAACTAAAGCCGGTACATAAATGAAGAGTGTCCGTGAGTTGTGAGAGAAAACAAATCGAGTTAGATGCTCCTGAGGTGGGCCGTGACGCTCTTGGTGAATGTTCGAACTGAGACACTATTGGTTGGTGGTGAAGTGGTGACTGACGTGGGGGGGGGGGGGGGGGAGGAACCTCTAAAGTTGCACTGCACGGGGTGCGAAGGAGTTCTAGTGACGAAGCGTACAGGTTAAAAAAGGCTGCAGTCCACCAGTGCGAGTACGCCGCAGGGAGGAGGCAAAAGGAGGCGAGGAGTCCGGTCGCAGAAAAGTGGCTAGGAGCCGCGTGGTCGCTACTTGACGTCGATGTTGTAGCGGGTCCCTACCGACTGAACGGGGGAGGTGCAGTGATCGATAGGATGGTGCTCGGCGGCCAAGTCGGCGCCTCATAATAAGGTAGGAAGCGCGACGTTGCACCGACTCGAGGAGGTAACAAGTTGCCTGGTTGCCGAATCCCACACCGAGCAGCATAACTCAAGGATGGGCAACACCAGTGCTGTGAACAGCAATCTGGGCACATCACGACTGGCTTTTCTTGTGGACCGAATGGCGAAGCCAAACAGTCACGTTTCCCCGGACACGACGTTTTGGACATAGATATGGAAATCGGAATGCTGGTCGATAATGACACCAAGGAGGTAATATGGGTTGTTTTTGGGATCTCCGCTCGCTTCGGGAAAGGTGTTGAAGGGGTCGATGGTTGGCGCGAGGCAGTGATGTGTATGGTAGCGCATTGGGTTTACGTTTAGGGGAAGTTTGTTTTCTTTTTACCATAGAAGAATGCGATCTAGATCATCTGGTAGCTCTTTACCGAACGTACAATCGAAATAACGATGAGAAAAGTCCTTAAAATACAGCCGATTATCCTCAAAACATCGCAGGTCGCGGAGCGGACACACACAGATATACACGCGAGAGCGTCTGCTAATGTGTTAATCTACAGCGCCAAAAACGCGTTGGCGGTTCAGCGAACTAGAAAAAGTACTAAATAAGCAAAGCAAATGCGGCGCGCTCGCGCTGCCTCGGGCGACCTGGTCGCCCCTATAAAGCCGGTCGTGGTATCGACACTCTGCTTCCCGATATTGTTGTGGGCGCCACCATCCTGGTGCTTGTGCCAGAACAGACGCAACTGCCGATCGTCATGATTTAAGTAGGACATTGCCAGCAATAGATTTAGTGCTATGAAGCTTGTGTAATATCGCTTCGCTATGTCGCGAATTGTTTACAAGTTTGTGAAGGACGGAAAAGCGTTTTTTGTGATTACAGATAGAGCTTTATATAACTGGCAAACATGATATTAAGCCACGAGATGGGTAAGTTTCGTTACTCTGAAGTGTAGCTTGTTTAGTGGCACCAGGTACAGTGATCTAGAGGACGGGTATAGTGAGACCAGGCGCCAACGCGCGCCATGCATTTCTGTGAAGCGGCGAGCGTGGAACGGTTCCGGATATGCCCGACGGCTCCGTGGTAGCATGGGCTGGAAGATCCGGGCGTTCCGACGGCTTCGGTGAGCAGGTTTTCTTGGCGGTTTGGCCGCGCGAACTGGCTCCATGTTTAGCTCTTTCCCCTGTATCTTCTGTCACTTATGTCGAATGAAGTGCAATGCTGAATCGACTACGACGACAACAACGCCAGTAGCACAGACAAGTGCAATGCGCTACTCGAGCTCATGCTTTAGTGGTGTCCTCTCGTGCCGTCAACGCTAAGTGCGGCATCCTTGAGCGCTCACTAAGGTCACTACCCCTGCTCTACATTATAAGAAAAAAAGGAGGAAAAAGGTAGCAACGGCACGTATTCCTCCCTTCTACTGACGCGCCTCCAAGCAGGCACGAGAAGAAGGGAGGAACGATGATACTGCAAGTAATGCGAAGGTTCAAGCGAGCTCGACAAGAATGACGAAAAAAATCCCTGGTGAAGGGGAACAAGGGGTACAAGGGAGAAACACAAATGCGTCATTTTTTTCCAACTCCTAGGCAGACGGGAAAAAGCTTCCGCCCCCTTCCCCCCCCCAGCCTCACCTTTCCGTTTCGTCTTTCGGGGACGTTGCGCGCGTTGTTTAATAAATGTTGTTGAGTTGTTTGAGCTTCAGCGGCAGCGAAGGCCGCCTGCAATTCTGTCTCCCAGTCCAAACGTGCAGAACATTTCGGTTACACTGAGATTTTCACCACTAATATTATCAAACGATCAAATGAAGCCGTTAGAAACAGCGAAGTTCCGGGCGGTGCCAGCAGCGCTACGCACGCTGGGCTAAGATGGCCGTCTTCGGATTCTGGAACGACGTGTCGACGTTGACGATGTTATGGGAAGCGCGGAAACTGCGTCCAAGACTGGCAGGTTTCGCTGCCGCGTGCCTGAGTGCCTTCTGTGCTGAGTTCGGTATTTGTTGTCTGATGCCAACCGGCAATCAACGTGTTTCTGCATTTCTGCGATGTTGTCGTTGTGAACGAAGACGAATGTGTTTCTGTCAATGTTGTGCGTTGTGAACGAAGACGAATTATCGCCGATGTGATCGTGTGTTCGCGTATCAGTGGTGTAAGAACAAGATGAGATGACGTAAACATTATGGGCACTGATGTCGCTGGTCGGGCTGTGATCGGAGGGGGCGGGGTGTCGCAGGTTGACATTCCACTTTACATTACAAAGTTTTAAGACCGCTTGGGGAGTTACGGTGCAATCGATCGTCAGGCGGATAGTCATGTTGGAACACTGGTCTGAACCGAAGGTCCTATCGTACAGTGGCCAATCTGGCTGTCGTCTGTTATGTCCTGTTGTCTCCACCCTCTGGGGAAAGGACAGAACAGTGTGGAAATATGACGGAAAATACGTATATTTACAGTTTAGAATTTCAGCGTTAAGAAAAGATATTAGGTAAAATCGGCAAAAAAAAAGCTATCCTTGATTTTGCTGTTCAAATATACTCCGATTCCTGGAGAAACTTCCCTTAATTGGCCAGCTGTGGCCAGCTGGGGATGAGCGCTGATAGAAGTTTTAAGAGCTCGACCACGACTTAGCTCCGTACCTTTTCACACCTGCCGCAAATCGCGGATTTGATTGCAATCAAGTTGATCGAAATGTGATTTCTCTTCCCGTGAAGGATCGCTTCCAGCTGAGTGAATACCCCTTCTACGGGAATTAATTCAAGACGACAATCGCAGCCGCACGCAGAAAATCACAAATAGAAAAAAAAATACTGCAATAGAAAAACTGGCTGCGACATGTTGTGTGAGGAAGCAAACACGTAGCTTGGAACCTCAGTGGAGCAGCTTGTTTTATTGGCTTTCAAGTAAGTACGGAATAAGCGTTTACCTTTTACTAAGAGATTCATCCCTGCCAGCCGTTAAAATACTCTTAGAGGTATAACATTACTGGGACACAAAATCAACATGCTGGGAATATTATTTAGTGCTTAGGTGGCCACCGAGAAAATTAATAACTTCAAAACGACGAGAATAAAAGGCGGAAACGCAGAGCTTGGAAGTAGTCAACGGGTTAGTGTGCTGTTATGTTGAATTTTGTATTTGCCATGTATGTGTATGCGCTCAATGTATACGTTCAGCTGATGGTGGTAGTATGCGTAATGAATCTGCATGTGTATATGATAGGTGCCAGAAGGACAATAATGTTGTGAGCAAATAAATTCATTTTTTTTGTAGCACATGAATTTTGCGGTACCTAGTGCCACCTAGCCTAGCTAATAGATCTTACTCTGCTTGAACCTGCCATCTGGAGGCAAGCGATTTACCCATCTTTCACGTTTCACGATAATTTCTGGTTACTGTGTAACATTAAGCCAAGTAGGCTGCTTTGAGTTTGCTCTTTTGAGAGCGGCTTTTGGTTTCGCGAATAACTTACCACTCCTCCGTGATGTGCGGTTCACGAAGGTATTGTGGCTCGAGGAATGGCAAAGGTAAGACGGAAAATGCGCGAAGTAACTTGGTATCGGTTGTCTCCGCTTAACATCGCAGTGCTGGCGTCGAGTATATACTGAGTGACTGCTTTCGAAACGCAAGTTTCTTTGCCTTCGGAGGGAAGCTGGCTTCGGGAATAAATACAGTTCGCGGGAACGCTCGTCTTACGCTTTATTTGCTGCTCCTCTCGCCCCGTGACACTAGACGTACCGTCCTCGTTAAGCCTTATTAAATTCGATTTGCTCGATTCGCGCCCGCCATAATGGGATAAAAACGACGGAGAAACTTTGCTCCCCTGCTTTCGGGACGAAAGTTTCTCCCTTTCTGAAGGAACATAGGTTACAAGACAGTTGCTCCCTGTAGGGTTGACTATATAGACCCTTTTTTCTAAGAGTGTAGTTCACTGTATCTTAGGTTCCTTGCAGTCGTGTACCCCTACAGTGTGATGCACGTTAACAACCCCAATCTAGCAGTCGTATTGCACTGGCCGAATTTCTCATCTACCGTGAGTAACAATGTCGTCATACTCTGGAATACTAAATTCCTAGTGTCTAAATAAATGACGACAATTTTTGTTTTCGCCCAACAATCAGCACTGTTCAGCGTTTTTTCACCGCCAAAGTCAAACTACGCATTGCCGAGCGCTCAATCTTCGCCTAAATGTAGCGCTGCCAGTCCTGACCAGATGACGAAGTTTCAGCACTAACCGTTCTTTCATTCATCATCATCATATATTCATATCTTTGATTCGGACAACAGACACAAAAAATATTACTGGAGTGTTTCTACGTTAGATGGTACAATGATGGTCCAAGTCATATATTTTGTATTTTTATAAAAAAATATATATATCTGAAAGCCATGTATTTTGGAGGAGCTTTTAGCTATATTTGGACGTTGCAGCTAATGTCTTTCCGAAGATACGAAATTTCGAAGCTCCAGGCGTGGAAATCGCCAAAAGTTCACAATGGAAACTTTCACAGCCGTCAATTTTACACCTAAGCACGCACCTACAAATAATTTTTCTACTTATTTT
The DNA here is from genome assembly GCA_037355805.1 of Ixodes ricinus. Classification (NCBI taxonomy): domain Eukaryota; kingdom Metazoa; phylum Arthropoda; class Arachnida; order Ixodida; family Ixodidae; genus Ixodes; species Ixodes ricinus. The sequence goes on from JAZHYW010013384.1 coordinate 9,838, forward strand.
ATAAATGTTTTAAACAAGCCCACAGAATATTGGCACACGCGCAGCTGACCAAGCAGGCAGCGCGCTTGTGCCGGACAGTTACCGCGCTTGACTTTCGTGCGGAAGCCCAGGGCTCGATTCCTTGGAGCAGCACGTCTTTTATGTATTCTTTCAATTCAGATTTATGGTAAATTCGAGAACCTTGTTGACTGTTCGAGGTCCGAATGTTCTACACGCCGAACCTTCTACGCCGATTGTTCCAGAAGCCCACTCGCGTACAAAGGAGCTCCGCGTGGCAAGCCGCAGTCAGTTTTCGCCCCAGCGTTCGATCCAGCTGTCACGCCGACTTCGAACGCCCGCGACGCTCTGTTGTTATCCTCTGTTTCATTTTTGTTTTGGACACAGGTTTGTCCTATTAAACATTTCAGTTTCCTCAGTTATCCTTCGTTTCGTCACCTCGTCCTTCGCACCTCCACCAAAATGTCAGGAATGAGAAGTGATGAGGCGGAGAATAACTGAGTAAACTGAACGTTTAATGGGACGAAGTTGTGGCCAAAACAAAAATGAAACAGAGGATAAGAACAGCGCGTCGCGAGCGGTGAAGTAGGCGTGACAGCTGGATCGAACGCTGGGGCGAAAACTGACTGCGGCTTGCCACGCGGAGCCCCTTTTGTACAGCGCGTGGCTTCTGGAACAATCGGCGTAGAAGGTTCGGCGTGTAGAATATTCGGACCTCGAGTAATCAACAAGGTTCTCGAATTTACCATAAATTTAAATTGAAAGAATAAATAAAAGACCTAGGAATCGAACCCTGGGCTTCCGCACGAAAGTCAAGCGCGGTAACCGTTCGGTCACGAGCGCGCTGCCTGCTTGGTCAGCAGGGGGCGCGGCAATATTAGAAACTACAATAAAACTTTAAATGTAAAAAACCTACGAACACATCACGTAAGAAAGTGGTAGAGATATATGCAAAAATTATTTCCCAACAGACTACTTTGTATAAGATGGGAAAAAGTGTATAAAATTAATATGTTTAAAGACACTTTACGAATATCTAAAATTATATGCTTATGAATTATTGTAGTTGCGTTATTAATGCACATACATAGCCGATTTCTCTAAATGTAAAAAAATCGCACGTAAAAATATAGAAGCTATTTCTTATTAACTTTAATATCTCCTTAATCGTCTGCACTGTATTAAACTAAAAAATACAAAAAAAGTATTTAGTCGTTAGTCGTTAGTTGTTTATACAGCGAGAGGCTAGTCTGCCAGAATTATGACGACATTGTTAGCAACTGCAGGTGGAAAATGTAGCCAGTACAGTACAACTGCTAGTTTGGGGTCTTTAACGTGCTTCACGCACTAATGATACACGACCGCATGTCGGTTCGACGCTCATCCAGATCGAAACGGGCATCGGTGGGTATTGAGGATCCATGGGTTCTGCAGCGCGAGGTTTCGCTTCACATGCTCCGAGCTGGTGTGCGCTAGCTCACTAGGCCACCGATCCCTTTTTTTACATGCTGCATTTTCCCCCTCGATTTATAGCCCGTCTTTTAAATAAACATTAAAAAAGGAAAAAATAAAAGCAGAGCACGTCAGCCGATCAGTGGCCAGCGCGACATAGTTAAAAGGGGTTTAACTCTAAGCTTTTGGATCACAGACGCCCACTTTGGAGCATCAGACACAGTCTTCCACACGTCCACAACCTGTCGCTCAGATTCAACAAAATATTCTCGAACTTGACTAGAATCAATATCGGCATGACGTACAACCATGCGAGATTTCCAAATGCTGTGTAGGCTACAAGCATAGCAAGATCATTCGGCACATCATCATCATTTTCTACGGCTAAATACCTAATGCCATGCGGACTCAAATCAAACTCTTTCTTCGGTGTTCATTGCAGTACATCCCAAAAGAAACTGGCATCCCAGCAATCCAGAAAAACGTGTCCTACTGTCTCCGGTTTCTTGCAGAACGAGCAGTTGACACTCCATGGTGCAAACAATCCCGTTTCTTTCATCCACGTTTTAACCGGTAAATGTCTAGTATGTAATTTAAAGAAAACGTCTTGGCAAAGGGTAGAATTGACATCTTTTTAACGCGTTTGAGAACATTTTGTTCCTGGCCTTTAGAGCATAAAGATTTGTACAACGGTACAGCTCATACAAAAATGTCCTATGGTCGGCTATAGAAAATTCTTTGTATGGTCGGCTTCAGCTACTTGGCCTAATTAGCTAAAGAAATTTCTGTGGCTGTCTTTAGCATTTTTGTGGTCGCCTTTATAGGCCTTTTTAGCTTTGTCTATGGCCCTATCATTATCCAGTGATAGCGCTCTTTAGCTTTCCTATTGGCTGGCTCTCTATAGCCAGTATGCTATAACTGCCTATGGCTTTTTCTTTGGTGTCTTTAGTCATGTATATGGTCTGCTAAAGAAAGCTGTTTGGGTTTTCCCATGGCTCTTTTTAGCCAGCACACTCGAAAAAAAATATTTTCATGTTCCCCGATTTTTGAACGGTACATGGTAGATACACATTCGTCACTGAACACACAAAATACACCGAACTCAAGCCGCAGACAGGCCATCTGGGCCAGGAGATTTTCCGGGGTTTAAATCATCGATACCTTTCTCTACTTCCTCAACAGTTCCTCCTTCCTCTAAATTTTCCTTCGTCTCATTATCTAACCATTGCAGGTGACACAAAAGCTTGCTTTTCAACTTATCTACTTCTACAGGGCGATAAGCAAACAACTGATTCTAGAAATCACCAAACGCGCGTTCTATTTCGGCATGATCACTCGTTTCCTGCACCACTAAATTAAATTTTTACAATCTCGTAGGGGCTAGGGCATTTTTCTTATGTGCCGAGTGCTCTTTTCGGTGGTGCGAGGTGCTTCGCCTAGAAAGTTGTCCTGCTCAAGCTCTAACCAGTGTCTCGTGATATCGCTCTTGGACTAACACTTTAGGCTGCGATATCACCATACAAATGACATATTTAAAAGCGCCAGGCGTTCGTCCTTCTACTTCAATAAGAATCTCCTGATTGTTTTGCAGACTATTTTATGTTTTTCTTTCTTTATATCACTATTGTTTATAGTGACAGCTCTTTCCAGTCCTTGCATCTTAACGTCCCATTTTAGCGCGTAATTATTTGTTGCCTCATGCGGCCGCCGATCGCCCTGTCTTTAAGGAACTTGTTATGGCAAAACAGTGAGTAACATATGAACTTCAAAAAAGAAAAACGACAACAAACCTTCACTCAGGTTCCGCTAGCTTGTCTTCGTTATAGTAGTTTTGCCGCACGACGTCGACTCCAAAGAGTCATTTTCTACAACCGACAAAGGCTGTACAGCGATGCTGCTCTTTCGTTGGGTGTGGAAAGTCGTGCTGTCCATAGCGGACAAGTGAAGGGAACCAGGTTCGCGGACCTGGTTCCTTTAATTGATCCCCCGTGTCGATACGCCCGACACAAAATACTTTGACAATAAAATTAATAGGACGGAATTGAACAAAAACACTCCCCGTTCACCTTCCCGCCATTAGAAGCATGCGCGAGTCGTTTCGAGCCAGGCAAGACTGAAAACGCTCGTATAATTTCCTGTTTCGGTCGACACTACCGCTGTTATTGACCAAATACGAGAAGACACAAATAGGATATACGGCGTGAACGTGCAGCGGTTGTGTACACAGGAGGTCCACGTCGCCTTGTCCTTTTATGCTTTTTGTGGGGATTTTCGCGTGCGTGCGTGTGTATGCGGGCGTTTCGGTGCTCGCGGATCTGTCTCACTTCTCGGTGCCGGATGCAATTTGCGCCGGCAGTCGTTACCACATGGACGAGTCAACAAATTATCGTCGCCGGCCTAAATGCGGACCATAGCCGCGTACGGATAAATGGCTTTCGCAGATGAGGGACCCTGCGGTGTTTGTATTACATGTAGATGTCTCGTGGAGATGCAATTATTTTGGAACACGCTAAGGTTGTTGCTGAGCCTGATTGAAATTCACAACGTTGGAACGCCTGTTGAGCGGGCCTTTTTTCAACACGGCTATCCTTTTAACGTTTAAAAAAATAGCTTTTTAATGAACATTTCTAATTAGTAACCGGCGCCTTTTCAGAAGTTTCTAAACACATCATAACCTCCATTTCATTGCTCTGTTTCTTTCTCGAGATAAGAAATACTGAAGCCAGACAAGCTCCTACATTATTCACAGCGGCATCGCAGTTTCTCTAAACCCGTGTTGCACGAGGAAGCTTAATAATAGTGTCGTGTGTTTGTTTAGACACACTCTACAAAAAAAGGAGAATCACCCTGACTCCCTTTAGGGGAGCCCAGGGTTGTCCCTGTGGTGACACATTAAAAATTTGTCAACTGCTCAAGATGCCCTGACATGCAAACCCGGAGCATGCAAAAAGTAAAGCATAAAAAGTTGACAGAGTAACATGGACAAAAGTAAACTAGTTTACACATGCCCTAACCATTTTATAAAAAAAATATTTGAGTTTACGTGAACTCTACAAATCTAGTTTACAGTGTTATACCAAATAAAAATGACAGCGTTAACATCAACATATCAAACTATAGTTTGCACATGAACTTCGCCTTATATGTGAAGGAAAATACCTAACAGTGTTCATACAAACACAGCAAACTAGTCTGCACACCGCCATCTCCTTAGACACGAAGAAAAACAATAAACTAACAAATTTAACTCAACAATATCAAAGTGGCTCGTACACTCCTGTTACTTCATAGTAGAAAAAAACAAAAATAAAAGTGGAAGTTCACGTCAGCTTTAGCAAACTACTTTGCAACGCACATTGCCTCCGCCTTTTAATGGGAAAGAAGGAGGAAAAGAAAGTCAAACTATACACGAAATGCCATTGCAGCTTTCTCTGCCTTTACTGAGGGAATGACTTCAACCTAAACAGCCTTTGTGTTGAATTTTCAATGGGCAGAAAACACCAACTCAACGGCCTCTGAGATGTCGAGAGCTGGAGGTGTCAAGCTCTCAAACTTCATTCTTGCGCAACTAGAGGATGCAGGATGGTCCCCAGTGTACGTGATGTCCGGGCACACAGATATCTTCTCTGGGTCTTGAAAAGTATAGCATTTTTTACGTAACAAGGAACTAAGCACCTTTTTACTGAAATTGGATTAGGACACAAAACACAGTTAACAGTCGGAAGTGTTTTCTTGTGCGGAAAATACCATGAGATACAAGAGGTGATGGATTGCTTAAATTATAGTCTAGACGCTGAAATAGAAATTATCTAAGCTTCTGTAAGTACACCTAAGCACTTCTTATGAGTTGTAAACGCGAAAGCATGCAAGCCGCTCGTCCGCTCCCTTTTTTGTCTGCTGCTTACTTTTCGTCGCCGGTCAGCGCGCGTGCTCCCCTGGGTACACTGACCTTGGACGCTCCGTGTTAACGGCGCGCTGATGGACACGCAGCGCCATGGGGTGAGCGGCTGTGGAAACTGACGAGCGCAGCGGCCAATGGAAGCCCTGTGGACGCGCGCCAGCCAATGGGACCGAAGGACGAAATCCACCAGCTTTACTTGGCTCCTATTGGGATCGCGGAAACTAAATGCCGTTTTCCCGCTTCAAACGGATAACGTCAGCTCGCTCCATGGTACAGTTAATGCTTTCGAATTAATAAATTTTGCCCACGGCCAAATGTAACGCCGAATACAACCACCGGTAAAACCTTCATTGTTCTAAGTCGCAGCTATAATTAAAAGAAGTATTTTAGATTTTTTTAATTGCACAAAAACAAGTTGCAGTGGCATTAGGAATCCCAAGCAAGTCTTCAAAACAATGCTGAAACACCAAACGTACGGATCTAAATAATGTTACAGTTTTATATGCATGTCCAGAAGGAGTTCTTTAAATGTACCGCACGTCACGGATTTCATTGATTCTTCTAACACAGGATGCGTTATAGGGTTGCGCGTTGTTAAAAAACCGTATGAGTGAGCGAGCGATCGAGAGATCCAGCGTCACTGCAGGTGAAACTGCTAAACGCTGGACAAAGCAATATCAGGCATTTGTGGTTGAAGAGTGCCGATCGGCGCCTCTGGCACATGCAGATCGGTGCGGGGGCGTGCCAAACCTCACCAGTGCATGGTACATAAAACGATATACGTCTCACGTTGCATGGACTATTGTTAGCCGCGCGTCCAGCCCGAGCTATTTGCTTTGATGAAGCCTCGGCGGCTGCAGAGCCTCGTAGCGAGTGCTCCAGTCAGGCAGTCAAAGCTAACGCTCGCGCTTACACTTCGCAGTTAGTGCGGCTAAGCTGAGATGAAGTATAGATAAATAAAACAAAGGGGCAAATCGATGTTTGCAAGAGGTGCGTGCTGAACACCAGTCAACACGCAGCCAATGAACGCGAGGCACATTTTGTGCTTACCAAGCTTGCCATAAGATAGATATGTTTTGCATATAACACTATTAGTTTTTACAACAACCTTACGAACGTAAAAAATAGAGAAAAAAAACTAGCAGTCTCTTGTTCACGCTAACAGTTTTGTAATTTGTAGGAGCCACTGATACCCTTCATAAATCAACAAAACAAGGCATCATGAGGAACAGCCAAATAGAGTGTCACTAAAGGCATCTTGCGTTGTTTTTGTGGCAGTAGACACAAACTCATGCCTTGTTGCAGTTTTTTTATACTTCCCAAGCCATTTATAGTTCTCTAACTTAGATATACTATCACTCACCAGTTGGGAGATGAAGTTCTCGGTTCGATTTTTGACCATGGTATTGTAGGCTCATCAGTACTGCAGTCTGAATAATGGCCTGAACAAAGAAATTATCAACACAGTTTTGTAAACACTTAAAAACCTTTAGGTGATATCCGTCACGAGAATGTGAAGTAATATTCTTTTATGGCTACATAAAATCAACGTAAAAAAAAAAAAAAAACTTGAGTGTGCGCCGGCTGCAACTGAGCAGTAGAAACATTATCAGTTTAAAATATAGTCAATGAAAGATGAAATAGGATATCGAGGCATCGTTACTAAACTTTATATATTGCATGATCTCAGTGCACTACTATTGCATACTGTATCGCGTTCTGCAGAAAATCGCGATGTCTCTTTTGAACGAAATTGCAAATACCGAGGCTTCAAGATAAGGAGCACGTTTGTGTAACGTAAAATTATATAAAAAATATATTTTGGGTAGAGCTCAAAACTAAAATATTCTCAACTCTACCGAAATCGCCTGTGTATTTTGACTATACTGGAATCACGGAAGTTTCGCTAAGCTACTCTAAAAACGAAATAAAACAAAAAAAACGCCTGGAAAGCAAGATAGACGACACGCCGCACTTTTAGCTTCGTAAGCATACAGCTGAATTGTGTACGACCGAGGTTGTATGCAATTCCTATATTCAAGAGCGAACTATTCTCAAGGTACTGAAGTGACACTAGTCAAGATATTTCTTGAAGGCATCCCAAAATGCGGCACGAGGTCTACCAATAAAACCTCGTTTTCTTCTGCTCAGGGGCTGCGGGGGTAAACTATTCGGACTGTATATATGCGTGTGTTGACGATTTCAGCGAGACGCTCGGCTACATTTGTTTGTTAGTTGAATATTAGGAAATGTTAGGGCGATTTCTAGGCCTGCTGATTGGTACGAAAAAATTTTCGTCAATTACATAAGCGCCATCTACCTCAGATAAGTACATGTACACGCGCTTTAAGATACTGCAGTGACCCTAATCAAGATAATTCTTTAAGACCCCCAAAATACGACACAAGGTCTTTTACTTTCTTCTGCTCAGCGCCTGCGGGGTAAACTATCCGGACTGTACACATCCGCGGGTTGACGTTTCAACAAGACGCGTGGCTATATCTTGTTTCTTACTTGATTATTAGGAAATATTGGGGCCATTTTTAGGCCAGGCCATTGGTATGGAAAAACAAAACAAAAGAAATATTGGGGCCATTTAGGCAGGCCATTGGTATGCAAAAAACAAAACAAAACAAAAAGTCAAGTAGGTAAGCGCCGTGTCCCTCAGATAAGTACATGCACGCGCGTTTCACGGCGGAGAAATGTTTTATGGCGTTGAATGGCACAAGCCCATGTAGCAGCAAAGATGAAAATCGATTTAGGGCTGTAAGAAGATGTCAATTACGGTTCACAGCTACGCGCACGAGCCGTTTCATATCGGTGCGTGTGTAATTTTATAAACACAAAAAGGAATGGGTGACGCATTGAAGGAGTTCTCATAACCACGCAAAAGTCCTGTGTGTAGGAAGGTAACATTTTTGAGAAGGCGCCAAGATCCCTAATAGAGGAAATAGCAATATGAAAGCTTCGAAACGTTAATTTTTTTTTAATGAAACGTCGTTCCGATAGAACGGTGCGTTTAATTAAATATTTGGAAAGCGTCCGACATACCAAAGGTTTACGCCCGGATATTTCCAAATTATTTCTTAACAAATGTTTATATCATACTGCACCGCCGTTTGCTCAAAAGCCGACGACCGACATCGCAAAGGTAACGATACGAGCATGAACATTTTCATTCAACCACTCTCCTATAATATGCACTAAGCCAAAAAAGACAATAAAGGAAAGAAATCACAAGCCATAACATCTGCACATTCAATACGGTGAAAGTAGTGGAGGAAAAGTAGGCAGTTCGGCTACTCACTTGTAGAATGACGCCGTCCCCCATGTCGCAGAAATCCGGATGAGCTTGGAGCGCCGCCCTCAGATCCTTGACTCTGAAGTACCCAGACACCGAGAGCTTTCTGGCGGATAAGTCGCGATAAACGATGCAGGTTATGCATTCCTCGGTTGCCATACATCTTTCAGACGAAACAAATCCGAGACACCAGTACTACCACCACCCCATCCCGCCAGTGCAGCGTGTGAGGGAACTCAGGGAAGGGACACTCGTTTAGGTGGAAAAAGAGCGCGCGCCTCCGGCAGAAAAAGCCGGCACTCCCGTCTTTGTCTCGTCTCCTCACTTGTTTGCGGCACTGTAGGAAGGCAGGGAGAGCATCAATAGTGACAGATGGGCCAGTTGGTACATGACTTATTTTGACAAAATGCGCCGCAAGACAAGGACAGAGTAAGTAAGACAACACGAAGCGCTACTTTCAACTGAATGTTTATTGAAACAACACACTATTTATATACCCAATCGGGCTTCTCAAGTAAGAATTCAAATTCCTTGTCTGTTAGATGCACTGACGGGACACTAATGCATTTGTCATCCCCTGCATTCTAATGTTAAATGACTCGAACATCTCTCTCGAAATTTTACTTTTCAGCTTTCCCAGAATTTTTGTTAGGTACGTGGGCCAAACGGGCAGATGCGTTAATGAAAGGGCAAGAGAGCACGCGCTATCAGTAAGGAATTCCCCCTCGGGCAATTTAGCTATTCATTGCGACAGATGCCCTTGCGCCCCGGAACTGGAAAAAACAAAAATTCTGGGAAAGCTGAGAAGTAAAATTTCGAGGAGAGATGTTCGAGTCATTTAACATTAGAATGCAGGGGGATGACAAATGCATTAGTGCCCCTTCAGTGCATCTAACAGACAAGGAATTTGAATTCTTGCTTCAGAAGCCCGATTGGGTATATAAATAGTGTGTTTTCAATAAACATTCAGTTGAAAGTAGCGCTTCGTGTTGTCTTACTTACTCTGTCCTTGTCTTGCGGCGCATTTTGTCAAAATAGGCAAGAGCCTTTGCATCCTCTCGATGTCACGAAACAGTGGCTTTAGTGGATACCACGGGATGAACGCGGACCCTTATTCGAACGGAGGAACCTCACGGGAAGAAAGAGGGGAGCACTTGGCCGGATGGCGAAGGCGCCTTTACGACTCTGTGCCATCATAAAAAAAGAGATATTTGGACGCAAAGAATGTGCGGAAGAGACAGGTTTCGAGCTAAGTGGAAAAAGAAAGAGAGAGGGAGAGCGTTGGGGGATGGGAAGAAGGAACAAGGAAGTCGAGAGTTTTGGAAGTCGAGTGAGAGATTGAGGAGAAAACTGCGAGTTAAGGAGAGAGAGAGAAGATGAGTGGTAGCAGAGTTTGCGAGAAGAATGTTTCATTTAATGTATAAATATTTTTGTCTTCTTGGTTATGTGTGTCGTCCGTGAAGTCCGTCTTTCGTTATATAAACTGAATTTTGACCACCGTGCTGGAAGTCTTTTTTGAGTTCGTACTTCAAGACCATCACTCGTCAGGAAACACATCCATCTTATCACTACGCTACACCATCATATTCCCATATTCCTTAGAGCACCATGAAAGTTACTGCCAGGGTGATCGGGGTTAGGAACCGTTTCTCTGCACAGATAAGTATTATCTTTGGTTTTCTTTATAATTCGGAGATTCGAAACCACTCTTCACGCGATATCTTTTGTTAGATTTTTTTTCTAATATTCTTATATTGTTGACTTGTTGGGCCTTTTTTTGTTTTCTTTCAGACGCGGCTGACCCTCGTCGTTTTTTTTCTTTTTTTGTAGTTTCGAATGAGGAAAGATTGCCGCGTTTTCTTATCGTTCTAGACATTAAAACAAGAAAATGTTTATTTCTTGTTTTCGTTACATTTGCAAAATGTTTGTGTCAAAAGTCACCAGCACACTGGTAGCCATACACCAGGTGATATTGTTTTTTAATGGAAGCAGATTTATTTACAAAGGCGCTCACTGCTACGTGGATGCGGTCTTCATTATGTGATTCGTGAGCTCGACAGAACATTAGAGAAGCAAACAATTGTCATAGTTTGTTCGATAATTACCTAAACTTCGTTGATCAACTTTTAATTAGTGGCTTGAAGAGCCATATTGCAAATGCAATTTTGAAGACTGCCTACATCTGCTAAAGCAATTCACAGAATTTAGAAAAGTACGTCACCAGATCGGAAATATTTGTCCACAATTTCGACCTCTCTTTACTGCAGTTTCAAGAAGTGATCCTAAATAGCAAGAAACGTAATATTTTTGTGATCTTTTATGGGATTGACGGGTTACGTGCAATAGTTGTACAAGTTCACTTGTACAATTTCTTTTATTTACGTTCCCGAATGTAAAAACTATATATGCAGCACTCTTCTTTTTTTTTTTTAGGAAACTCTGTACATTTGCTTGCTTAAAGTTCACACGCTGTTAAAATATTGACATGCGCAGATAAAATTAACAAGGGACTTTTCTAGGAGGATTGCATTTGCTTGACGTAGCCGCTCAGTTATGGGGAGAAACGCCACAAGCGTGAATTCCTTTAGTTTTCCACGGGTGACTGTCTTTAAAAATGTAATTGAAACATGGAGACATCCCAAAGTAATGTTAATTAAAACATTACTTACCAAATTTTAGTTTATTAGTCACTTAACAATGACAGTTATCCCCCCCCACCTCCGGCCCCTAAAGTCCCCTGATCTAAAAAAACACATAGCGAAGGCCACATCCACGTAGAAAAAACTTTATTTTCGAATCGATCAGTTTCAATCAAATAATAAACCGGTATACGGATAAAAGCAGTACATCCGCTGATGTAACAACGAAAGTATGTAATAAAAGTAGGGGCGCAAACGAGCTGTTGTACATGAAACATAATTCAAAAACTGCGAGACTGCAGGTAACGACACACACACTCAAAGGGCTTTGAGACTTTTGAGTGTGTGTCGTTACCTGCATTCTCGCGAAATTAGTCAGACCTAGGGGGCGTTTGGCGTATCTGCTGTAGACAAGAAATGTATCCAGTGCAGCAACACTTCCAGCCTGAAGTCTTTAGCGTGCATCACCCAATTGCAATACACAACACAAAATTTAAAAGAAAAACTACACGGAAGCTAATTTTTTAATTGTTTTGGTGGGTTGGACATCGCCCGTCAAATCTAGATGACTTACGTCTCGCAAACATAAGCGTAATTTAGTGAGACCTGAGGCGACATAACCACGTGACCGCGTCACGTGGTCATGCGTCTTTCGTTGCTCGTTGAATTCCCCATAGAAGTACCAGGAAACGATGTCGGTCCCATCTTCCGTTACTGCAAATCAATATACGCGAAGAATAGTTATGAATTCTTTGCAGAAGCGAGATATGATTTCGATTTTACGTTCTGCTACTGCAAAAGAAATGACGTGAAAAAACATAGAAAAAATCGTAAGGGTGCAGGCGAGCTGGTGAATATTAACCATGTTGAATTGATCTGAGACTAGAGTGGGAGAAGAAAGATCAAAACGTAGAAGGGAGAGAAAATAGACAGGACGACTGTCTATTTTCTTTCCCTTCTACGTTTTGATGTTTCTTCTCTACCCCAGTCTCAGGTTAATTCAACATGGTGAAAAACATGCATTTAAGATTTTTCGTTCATCGCTCTGAGGGTTGAGATAACACGGCGGTCGTTTTTCTGAAACAGAATATTGAATCTGACAAGAAATGTTTATATCTGCATTCGATTGATTCGGGCTTTTTTTTAAAGATAAACTGCAATAAATAAATCAAAATGCCTCAATATGAACCCGTGATAGCGTATGGGTAGACTCGGAAACAAATTCGTTATCATTCTTGCAATCTATTGTTTTTTTTTCTAAGAGATAGATTAATAAATTTTGAAAATATGTGCATCATGATGTACAGGGGGAACAGCGCGTCTAATTACTTTACCAATAACTTTTCTAAAAAAATGTTAACACAATACGGAAATTAAGGCACTGTATTGAGTAGCTTTTCGCCTGAAGATAAACAGAAAACAACATTCACAAAGAATACAATTCCCCCCAAACATAATTAAAAGAGCCTTTGTAAGAAAAGTTTATAACCAGAACCATTAAAAAAAAAACTCGGAATCCTAAGGTTTGTTATGAAATCACAAACACCAATGACAAAACGCGCAAACGAGATGTTTTTTCTTTTCATTTTGTTTTTGTTTTCCCGGAGCAAAAGAACTGCACTTTTCGTGAGGAACAGCTGCATCTCTCACTTTTAATGCGCATTGTTTGATTGTTTTCTATTTCTACATTTTTGCCAACCCTCTAACTTCAAAGTACAGAACTTGGCGATTGCATGCGCATGTACTACTTTTTAAGAGCATGTTGACCTGTTTAACGCTTTTGATAACTCTTCAACCTTTGCCTTAAAGGGGCGCTGACACGTCAAAATCATATTTTTTATTACCCGAAACGATTGAAAACCATGCCCGGACATTGCCGTCGGGACCCGAAACTTGGGAATTTCGTTAGCATTTGTGAAGCAAAAAATCAGCAGAACCCATCCTTTGGGAATGATTATCTACGTTAATGCGAATAGCATCAAACGGTGCGGAGTTATGCGCGTTCGTCAGGTGGCAGGCACACTCTAGATACGCCAGCCCACTCTTGAGGCGATTCTAAATTTGTTGACACTTTCACAGCCCTGCACGATCTCCGCAGCCCAGCACGTGCGTTTGTGTCATAGGAAGGCGAGCAAAGCACGCGCCATGCGCACAAACACTCAAAATGGTACCGACCACCGTTGCCAGATCTATCTTCAATGCGATGGCCGGTCCTCGCGATGTGCGGCGAAGCGCTTATGTAGCGCTCCTCACGTGCCGTCAGCTACTTATCGTCTGCCATGAGCAACAGTTTTGACGGTGAGATACAAAGCTGGTGAACGCTGCCGTCAGCACGCGCTTAGCGCGAGGTTAGCGCTACGCTTGTGGCGCTCCCGCTGCATGCGAGCCAGGCCTTTGCGGAGCTTCCCATAGACGCTGTACATTGGAGGGGGTCCGAAACCGTGTCCGATTTTTTTGCAGCTAAGTGGCGCTGCCGGCGCATTAATTTACGCGTTTTTCGTCTGTGACTGCTCCGCGGCTGCTTTTGAGGTCCCGACTCCTCTCGAAATTCAGCATAGTTTTGGGTTAGTTTTTGCCCTTTCGCCAGTAAAAGGTAAGTAAATATGACTACCAACATCAGCAGAAAACAATTTGAAAGTTTTCTCGCTGCTGTTATCCAGTAAGAGTAGCCGAGAACCGCAACCGTCAATGATGATGATAGCCAGAGTATGACATGCGGAGCAAGCGCCCTGAGCGAGCGCCACGCAAAGGGACCCCCCTTGGAGCGGAGTTCCAGAACTGAGTTGTTCTAATAACGTTGGTACCGACCAGACTTTGAAGTCTGGCGTCAGCTGGTCTCAACCAATGGCACTAGGGTGCCTTCATGTGCGCTTTGCTTGGGGTGATGACATCATGGCCATTTTTGTTTCCAACTCTACCTTCTTTTATTTTTTGTTCAGTGAATGCACGTGGAAAGAGCGGCAGTTCCTGCACGCGCTCGTGGCGCTTACTGTGCTACGGCGACACTGTCTTCCGGCGATTTATTTGTATTTTCTCTGTGAGCGCGTGCTGTCGGCATCGGGTACTGCAAGGTGTGCATCACCCTGGGTCAGAAGGATATTGAGGCACGCACAACGGCAGTATGGCTGATGCCCAGCCTCACGAGAGCGGAATGAGCCCTCGTGCATGGAACGCGCGCACGGGTAGCTGTGATGCATACGCTGTAAAGCGCGTCCTATGGCAAAGATATAAACAACCGTTTAGAGTGCGTTGAATGACCGTCCTGTTTGTAGTGGTGACATCTCAGACATTTTCACGCCCAATTCTTTTTTTATGCATTTTGGAGCATCGCGCAATCCTGAGTGTCAGCCAGCTCGGGCGCGTAGCTTTTGGCTAATGCAGAGACGCCATTTTAGGGCGCGCAAGTCACGCCACCGAGTGCGCGAGAGCGCCACGCGTTGAACATTCAGTGCAACAATGGATGTCTTCACCCTGAGACAGACAGACATGTAGGCATCCTAGTATTCATTGTGACAACGGTAGGCACCCTCTTGTAAAGCCCATCTAACCTGGGAAAAGTGGCGCCATTCATTGTTGGGGAAATGCCTCGAGAGGGCGGTGCCGCGTGCCACTTCTGGGAAGAACATGGCGTCTGAAATCTATACTCTGTTTCACCTTGTGTTGTACCGCAGGCCGGCTGCAAGCGCGAGCTCCTTGCTCTAGGGCACATCTCGGCGGCACAAGCTCTCGTAGACCAAGGGCAGCCGCCAATCGCTGCGAGCTCCGCGCTTCTAGCCTTCGCTGCGGCAGCCGGGCGAGCAGGTGAAACGGACTACCAGCTCAGCGCAGCACGATGCCACCGCGATATTCCCCAGGGCTGCACGCTGCACGCGCTCGTGCACCATGCACCTTGCACGCTACTTTTAAAACATGAAAGGGCTTTAGCCTGTTCGTCTGCCGCTCACCTTCTCACTTTCGGCGAACGCGTCTTGTGGCGATCTGCTGGGCTTTGTCGGTATAGAGGATGTGCAATGATTTAACCGACGGATGTCGTGAATTGAGGCGGCGAATCGAAATCGATACGGTGGCCGAAACGTACCCAATATGTTTTTTTTTTTTCTTTGCGCGACACTACGCCGCTAGGGATCGCTTCGATTTCGCGAGAGGTCTATTGCAAGACACCACAACGCATCTCTGAAAACGTCGAATTTGTGCCACACTACTTTTGAGAAATACCTGTGCGAGAGTAACCTTAACGTTATTTGTAACGTAACGAGTTATGTTAATCACTGGGTTATTAATTCAGATAACAATTTAGAGCACTTTAATAAATTTAAATCTGGTATAACTTCTCGTTAGTAGTCCATTACAATGGATCATGCAACAAGTCTAGTTCACTGAGTCTTCTTTCTTATCAAATTTTAGGCGTCTCTTCGAATAGCCATACAGCAGTATAACCAAATTTTTTTTTTTAGTGAAAAACTTCAACGCAATGTTTGGTTATATGAGCTGTGAAATTTTGAAAATGTCGCTAATCCTTGAACGATTAAAAACTCGCATTACCGATGTTTGTAGAGGACGCTACAAGCAGACCTGTACGGTAGTGATCACAAAAAATCAAATTACATGTAATCCAGGTATTCGTTTACTAGGGCTGGGCAATTGATCGATTAACCTTCCGATTAATCGATTAATGCTTTAATCGCGATCAATTTTTTTAACCAGTTAATCGGTTAAAATGAGGCGAACAAAAGTAAGTAAATATACGGGTTTTTTTACTTTCTCCTACTGCCGTTCCCTCTAAAACGAACATACAAACTTGTTCCTTGTTCACTCGTAGGTAACACCCAACAAACAAATCATTCGTCGTGAGTCACGCAGGATTGGAAGAAAAAAGCGAAGACAGAAGCAGAATGAAAGCAGGCTTTACGGAAGTCCGGTGACCTCGGTCCGCGCTCTTTTTAAGCACACGCAGCAGTTTTTTTGTTTTTTTTGAAGGCACGCAAGCATGTTGGCTTACGGGTTTGCAGCGACAAAGCTAGAGCTCTTCCGAAGGCTGCCTTTGACCCCATTGTGGGTTATGCTCCGTCCTTGAGGTCACTACAACGTGACCTCGCTCCTCTCTCCGCTCGTTCAGCGTGGTGCAAAGCCGGCCGTGGTCGTGGCTTGCTTCAGTATTCGACCCTGTGTTGTATTTGTGTGGTGGGAATTTCTGTCTCGACTTCGCATTTGTCTCTTGACGCAACGACCTTGGCGGACCCGCACTGCCCGTGGCAAAGTGCTTCCAGATGTTCCCCCGTTCTCTCGCCGTCTTTGACGAGTTGGCGCCGCGCGCAGCCGGATGGGCTCGCTTCCCCTTTCCCCGTAAAAGGGGCCTTCCCTTCGCCGGGGATTTTCTGTTTGTTGAAAGCTTCAAGGACGTCGTGGAATTAGAGCGTGGTGGTAAAGTTACATGAACGAAGAGGATGTTTCATCCTGTTTTGTCCTTCATGTACTACTCCTATAACACCTTCAGGGACGTCTTCGACGGATCGACGCTCCCCAATTATCCCCGTCTCCCTTGCCCCCGCCTTTCCCTTTCCCTTCATGTCGCGCCGCAGTCACTTGTTTGAGAAGTATCTCATCACAACACCCTGCGCAGGCATGGACGAATACAGGAGTATGAAGGGCAACCTTTCAGGGAAATTCGGGTTTAAAGTAAACTCCGCGGGCGAAGTTTTTGACCTAAAGAAAGTTCACTGCCTCATCTGCAAAAAAACTTTCGCATATAGCGGAAGTGTAAGCTCGCTTCAATACCATCTCAGAGCTAAGCACCCAAGCATCTCGCTGCAACAAGAATCATCTGCAAAAAAGCAGACGACCATCGACGTTTTCTCTTCGAGGCCCCTTTCCCTGAAGAAAGAAGAAACTATTGCACAAGCCCTTACATCTTGGCTTGTTTCTTCTAGCCGTCCTCTCAACATTGTGGAAGATCACGGACTAGCGAAAGTTCTTCAGATTGCCTTAGATTCTCCGTCTTACCAGCCGCCGTCCCGTCGTGCAGTGAGTGCCAAGGTGGATGCCCTGTATACCTCGAGACGGGAGGGTCTTCAAGCAGAACTCTCGGCAGCCAGCTTCATCAGCTTAACAGCGGACTTCTGGACCTCCATCGCCAATGACGCCTACCTCGGGATAACGGCGCATTGGATCGACGACGACTGGATGCTTCGATCGGCAACATTGCAGGTGAGAAACGTACCTGAGCGCCATACAGCAGAACAATGTGCCAGTGAGGTATTGCAGACTGCTACAGATTGGGGAATCGTTGAAAAGGTAGAAGCTGTCTGTACCGATAACGCCCGTAACATCTGTCTTGGGGTGGAGAGAGCAAACTTTCAGAGTCTGAAGTGTGCAGCTCACACGCTTCAGCTGTGCATTCACAAGGCGCTCAGCGTGACGGGCGTGGAGCGACTGCTGGCCGCCTGTCGTCGTACTGTGGGTCACTTTAAACACAGTTCTAACAACCAGGCCGTCCTTTCAAAACATGCCGCTGAACTCGGAGCACCTAAGAAGAAGCTTCAGCAGGACATCGCAACACGGTGGAACAGCACGTACATAATGATAACCAGCCTGCTTGAACTGAAGGAGCCTTTGCGCCGCTCCATGGAGGACAGCAGTACCATTAGATCGTCGATTCCCCGCCTCACAGACGTCGATTGGGACATGTTGGAGCAGCTTCGGGAAGTTTTGAAGCCCCTGCTCGACATTACTGAGCTCCTTGGAGGGGACAAGTACGTTACTCGGTCTGTACTTATTCCAGCCTTAAAACTGCTCAAGAATAAAATGAAGACAAATGACTGTGACCCTGCCTTCATCTGCCGCTTCAAGGCCATGCTGGTGGACTCTATCGATGAGAGGCTTCGCGCGTGGCCGCGGTACAACGACTATGAACTGGCCACGTGTCTCGATCCTCGTTTCAAGAGCCTCGCATGCATCGAAAAAGATCGCCGCGAACTTGTGTGGGAAAGGCTTTCCCAGCTTACACGTGCGTCTTCGGACGATTCTACTGATCTCACGCCCAAGAAAAAAAGAAAATACGTTTTCTCGGAGGAAAATGAAGAGCCCACCATCTCCTGCCAAGTGTCGCTTTATCGATCGATGGCCGAAGTGACGGACGATGAACTGGACCCACTACAGTGGTGGCGAGCTCAGGGCTCCCTGTTTCCTCAAATTGTGCCAATTGTGAAGAGTGTGATGTGTGTCCCAGTCACCTCAACGCCATGCGAGCGTCTGTTCAGCGCAGCAGGGATGATCGTCAACAAACAAAGAAACTCGCTCCTGCCGGAAAATGTCAACAAACTTCTTTGCCTCCGCAGCTGGGGTTGTGATCTGTGAGTGTGGTACATCATCATTTATTCTCAATTAAGTTTGTATATATGCGCCGTTTATCATACAATAAAACATTGTAAGGACAAAATGTCTACTTTTGCTTTTTACTAAAATCAACCGATTAATCGATTAATTAATCGATTAAAGGGTGGCGATTAATCGGGTTAAAATTTTTAATCGACGCCCAGCCCTATAATGTTTACTAATCTTGTAATTATTTGATTACTTTTATTATGTGTGATCTCAAAAACAGTTTGACTACTTGTAGAAGTAATAAACTAATTCTAATCATTACTATTTCCCCCTCCCCTCTCTCCTCCGTTTCCGAGTTTACGACTACCTATAGTAACTATAGTTCGAATTAAAACTGCTGCGATATGTCTACGTTATCAGCTTCCAAATCTTGCGAACGACAAAAAGTAAAACCATTGTTATCAATCTGTACAAAAGGATGTCAGGCTCTTTGTCAGGCCAGTTATAATGCGATAGCATTCTTTAGCTACTTCTCCCGGTTTTCGCGATACTGTATCTGGTCTCGAATGCGCCGTGCGCAGCTCGGCGGCGCGGCGCCTCCGCGTACGCAGGACGTCCGTATATATCCACGACGTCCGCATACGCAGGCGCCGCGCGCATATGGATCGTCATCCTCGACGTCCGCATACGCGTGTCCTCGAGGTCGTCCGAGAGGTCGTAATAGACGTCGTCTTTCATGTCGTCCTCTAGGACGTTGTTCTTGAGGTCGTCCTAGATGTCGTCCTCTAGATCGGCCTAGATGTCGTCCTAAAGGTCGTACTAGACGTCGTCTTTGTCGTCGTCATTTAGGACGTCGTCCTCGACGTCGTCCCAGACGTCGTCCCAGACGTCGTCCCAGACGTCGTCCTTGACGTCGTCATCTAGGACGTCGTCCTCGACGTCGTCCCAGACGTCGTCCTTGAGGTCGTCGTCCGAGAGGTCGCCCCAGAGGTTGTCCTGAAGGTCGTCTTAGACGTCGTCTAGACGTCGTCCTGACGCTACGAGTACGCGCGCCGCGCATACTCGTAGCGTCAGAAGACACACATTCACATTTGCGCTCAACCTACGAGGGAGTGATTGGTTTGAGTTGAGCTAGTTTGTACATGGTCAATGCTGGTTGTCAAACAGGTCAACCATTAAACGATTACACCGAGAAAGGGCAAGACATACACACGAAGCTGCAATGATGGTGGCGAAACAGCTGGAACATTAAATGACTACACAAAGACAGAAGATTAAACGATTGCAGAGACACGAAGCAATCACTCAATTTCGAAGAACGCGCCGCTGTCGCCCTGACGTGAACGATTGCTTCGTAAACCATTCGGAAAAAGTGAAAGCCGTTTACAACTCCCTGTAACGCCGAATTAGAGCGCAGCTCTTGAGGAGGAGGGGAGGCACGGGGGGGGGGGTCACGTGACCTCGGAGAGGGAGGTCACGTGGCCTAAGGGTCACGTGACCTCGAGGAGGGGGGATTTTCCCCGCTAAATTTAGCGGGGAAAATTTTCCGCTAAATTTAGCGGGAAATATTCCCGCTAGATTTAGCGGGGAAATTTTCCGCTAGATTTAGCGGGAAAAATTTTCCGCTAGATTTAGCGGGGAAAATTTTCCGCTAGATTTAGCGGGAAAATTTTCCGCTAGATTTAGCGGGGAAAATTTTCCGCTAGATTTAGCGGGGAAAATTTTCCGCTAGATTTAGCGAGGAAAATTTCCCGCTAGATTTAGCGGGGAAAATTTTCCGCTAGATTTAGCGGGAAAATTTCCCGCTAGATTTAGCGGGGAAAATTTTCCGCTAGATTTAGCGGGGAAAATTTTCCGCTAAATTTAGCGGGAAAATTTACCCATCATGCACCGCGCGGTTACGCCGACGGCGACGCCGCTCTAGCCGGAAACGGGCGCCTAAGAGCTGCGCTCTAAAATAAAGTGTCCATTCGAAATTTGCGTCTTCGTATTCACAGTGAGCTGCGTCGCGAGTCTCAGACGAATGCTATCAGAATTCGTAGACAACCAACAATAGTTGTTTCTGCTGCCAATTTTTAGGGGCGAAGCTCCTTAGGGCTAGCCATGTCAGTATGTCCGTCCGCCGTAGGCCGGCGTCGGGTGCTCGTGCTTCTGCTCGTGAGATCACGTGCTCACGAGCACGTGAGCACATGCTCACGTGCTCGTGTAGGGCAAAAAAAAATGATAAAAAAATTACGAGCTCGTGAGCTCACGTGCTTGTGTAGGGCAAAAAAAAAAAAAAAGAAACAAAGATGAAAAAAATGATGAAAAAAAAAATGTTGAAATCTGTTTGCGCAGCGACAGGACGAGTAGGGGCTCTGAGATGTGGTAGTAACTCAAGACCTGGGGTTTCTGTCATGGATGAAACGTTGCATGTAGCCGCTCAACGTCTATACAGGAGAGGGCGCTGCGGTCAAATGCGTATATAATCGCGTTAAACTTTGCATGCATTGGCTCAACGTTTATACACCAACTCATGTTTACAAACAAACCGGAGCGCCCGGAGCGCCCCTAGCGGACGCCACCGGCGCCGCGCATGCGCGATGGGGGTGTGGGCAACAAGCGCGCCGTCGCCCATAAACAAACCATTGAAACGCGATGTTATCGGCGTCAGTGTGAGTTCCCCTGCCCTTTTTCGCAATCGAATTGTTGATTCTACGTCTTCCTGGCAATGTCTGACTACATGAGCAGCGTCAGCGAAATTAACGAGGCTCGTTACACCGCGAAACTTCGAGTGAATAATCTGACATGCGGCGATTCATTCCGCGTGGCCGCCGCAGAATGTACGCTAAAGCCTGATTCACCTGATGAGATTTCGCTCGCAATTTTCAGTCGCGACGTCGCTCGGGCTGCAAAAGCGTGAACCGTAGCTGAGATGGTCGACGTCAATACTGAAAATCGCAAGCAGAATCGGACCAAGTGAATCAGGCATAACAAGTCGGTGATGGCCGCTGGTAACAATAATCAACATCTCCATGTATCTACTGTTTACGAAGAGCCTGCTTACCAACCTTCAAATTTAAGTCTTTTGAGGCCTGCACTTACTTCTTATCGCAAGGACCGGGCCAACTTTTGGTCTACGGGCCGGCGTCGTCTAAGAGAGCAGACGACAAGCAGAAACGTTTGAAAGAGCAGACGACAGTTTGAACGATCAGGCGGCCGTTTGAACTTGAAGACGCACTGAACGTAGTCCGCAGGTGGTCCGCACAACTTGACGGTTTTCTGGCGTTCATGTTGGAACAAAACAAATAAATCTGATGACCACAAGTATCCGTGAATTCAACCCAAAGTGCTTCCCGCCCAAGCAATCGTTGTCCGACGGCGTCTGCTTTTCCCTTTTCCCGGCACATATCCAGATTCTCGGACGAACCGAGCACGTGAAAACTGACCTTCAAACCTTTCTCGACACTTTTGGTACGGCCCCAGTCGCGGCGTTTTGACGATAAGGCAGGTTTTTGTCTGATTCCTTTCAAAACAACGCAGGAATACACGTCTGGCATGGGGACTTCTGCCCACAGCCCCAGACCGGAAGTGCGACCGGCGCGCCACCACCGCGCCGTGACGTCACAGAGATGAGTTCGTGTATAGGCGAGAGGGCGCTCGCGGTCAAATGCTGAAATGCGTATATAACCCACGTTCCATACCACACATTCTCTTTCTGACATGGATGAAAACGAACGAAAGGCTCGGTGCATGCTGCGGCTCAGCGTCTAGGCAGACAAGCACGACCAGAGCTTCGCCCCAACCAACATGGAGCTCACCACTGATCGGAGAGCGGGAGCCAGCCAGCTGGTCTTAAGAGTGGCTTGTAGTGACGGTTCAAGCTGCCACTGGGGGAATTCTGATTCATGAGGCGCCAGTACAGAAGTCTGAGGTTCACGTGCCTATGTGCTCTTTCGAAATATTCGCCACGGGCGTCAGAACACTGCCTTCGTCCTCGGCAGCTGACCTGATTTCCTTGGGGTGGAAGGCAGTAGTAACCGGACAAAAGCTCCCCGGGCCTGAGCTCACCACGGACCAGAAGCTCACCGGACACAAGCTCACGCGTGACCAAAAAAGGTCACCGTCTTATTGACACGTACCCGGACAAGCGGTTGGCACGCGTTCCACGACAATGCCCGGACCTTACAAACTCCAGCTCTCGATGCTTTTGCTACGTGGGACGTTGCGTGGGCATAGCACTAGCGAGTGCGGACGCGGTGACCTTTGAGCGACCATTGTTAGAAATCCTGCTGGCTCCCCTCCAGCCACTGAGTGGCCGATATTGAGCCCTGAAACATCACTTTGAATGAACGGGAGCTGGGCCTGCTTGGATATGTCGTCCCCAAGACATCGACACAATGCAGAGGGCTGTCTGCGGGATTTTTGGACTGGCGTCGTGTTGCGTGTCCACCACAGCTTGCTACCACGGAAGGGTCGCTTGACCAAGCCTCCGAAATGGGATGCGTCTACCTGAAGTGACGGGGGCTACGACTGCTGAGACTAGTTTGCCATCCAGCGATTATGATTTCATAACGGAGAACACGAACGGTCGTGCTTCTGTTCCATCTGCGGCGGCAAAACCTACAGGTTTCGCAATGTAAAGCAGTCGGAGAAGTACCCATTTACGCCTGAGTAGTGCGCCGACGTCGACTGGAGTTTCGCCTCGAGTACGGTGACAATACGTACTGAACGCCACTGTTCAAGCGACAGTAACCGTGAGCAGCAATTTACGACCTGCTAGTAACGTGATGGAAGTACCGGGCTACAAGGCATCCAGCTCTAAGCCACGCGCGATCTAGCGTCTCGAAGCGCTGATTGACTACTTCAGCAAACTCAGGCGCTCATTGCCGCGGCATTGACACTAAGCCCGGACAGGTGAGCCTCCGCGCGCACAACAGGAAAGAGGCAAGGGTATTTTATTAATTTCTTGTGGTTTTTGCCTTGTATGGTACATCCACCTCAGGTTCAATAGCGTTTCACTTACCCATAGATCCTTCCTAGGGCGTGTCAAAGCGTATTGACGTTTCGAAACTTCATATTCTCCAATATTCAATATATGGTATCAGCAAAAAAACAACAACAATGGGCCGAACCGTTTTGAACATTTGAACCAGTTACCGTTACTTTTGTATCAGTTTAGTTCTGGTTCAGTTTCAAAGTGGTGGCTACACTCGGTTAGGTTCCGGTTTGCTAAATAGAGCTTTAGGGAACCGCTTTTGCACGTCTGACACGGTACAATAGGCTCTCCGGCAATAAACTGCGCATGCGCGAGTCTTCTGCGGTAGCATAGGCGCTGTTATTACCGGAGGGCGCATCGTACCGTATCGGATGGGCAAAAACGGTTCCCGAAAACACTCGAATATATCGATTACCTTACGGTGTTTTGTTCGGTTCGGTTCAACACTCTGCCCATAATGGCTGTGGCTGTCGTATGACGGATGCAACACGCACCACACCTCTCTCTCTCTCTCTCTGTGTACTTTTTAATTTGAACCACCACCCGACGCACAAAAAATTACTATATAAATAAAAGAAAAAAGATTCGAATGACGTGAAAGTAAAGTACGTTTCCTAGGGAACCCTCTAATCCGCCTAAAGCGCGGGCTCAAACAGGCCCGGAATACGGAACCCGGGCCAGCCCGTGCGCCGGAACCCGTAGTGACGTCAGCGCTCCCTCCGTACGGGCGGTGACGTAATTACGGCTTCCGCCACCCGGGTCAAGAGTTGAAAAATTTTCAACTTTTTCCTTCCCGGGTTGTGACGTAGGTTTCCGTATTTTCTCCGCGGCCAATCAGCGCGGCGCGCTTCCCTCCTCCGCCCTCCTTGCCACCGGCGTTCACGCGGTTCCGCGTGCGAATGCCTCAGATGCTCCGTGCTTGCTTGCGGGGATGGTTGCGACGGTGAACTTCTTGCCCGTCTCCGACGCGAGGAAGGCTGCGAAGAGTGCCGCTGCCGCGAAGAGGGCTGAAGTTGCCGCTGCGTTTGACGTACCCGAGAAAACCTATAAATTAATTCAGCTAGTTCAGCGGTACCCCTGGATCTACGACAGGTATCGTAGCGACCACAAGCACCAGGACAAGCGAAAGACCTCGATACTGCTTTTAATACTTTATTCACATGGTTTCGAAGACACGGGAGGTGGATGCAACCCGATGAAACGGCATCTTCAATGCAAATATGAGTGGCCTTCAGAAATGCCGTTTGTAGAGGCAGGCAGTGGTTGGCTTGCTGGCTGCAAAGAGACCGGAAAGGCAGTGGGATGCACTTAAAAGGTTAAAATGGTGAACGACACCGGTACGCACTGTAGATGAGTTTTTAGGCAGTACTGTACGACCGCTAGCCTAGAATCTTTAACACCCGTCACGCAGTAGTGAAACACGAACGTCTGCTGTTACGATGCTCATCCAGATCGAAACGGGCCGGGGTGGGGATTGAACCCAAGATCCCTGGGTTCTGCAGCGCGAGCTTTCGTGCAGAATTCACTCACAAGCAGCTTGTAAGCACACATCCTAGCTAGCACAAAGGACAAGGAAGCACAACGGGCTTCCGTCATACATGCACTCAAGGGAGCACAACATAGTAAACAGAAAGAGTGTGTCGTATCAGCTGCACATCTGCATACCATTGCTATTTTTTTATAGCACAGACGCAGTAAAATATGACAAGCGGGTGACTGTTACGAAAGCTTCTCTCGTGATCCTGCCGCGTTAAAAATGATATAAACGTGGTTCCACTGCGGGAGCGCACGCTCCACGTGAGTATTCCTGTGAGCGACGCGCGGGCCCACGTGGAACGCCACTTGATATATAACATGAAAATAATCCAAAATAAAAAGCAGCACACCCTACCTGGCTCGTGACATTCGGAAGCACTCGAAGAAGTCCCGGCCGTCGGGATCTTCGTACATCAGTCTCACGATGGTGGCATACTCGCCGAGCATTTTCCGAGACTTCAGGAGCTCGCGGACGGCCTTTCGCTTCTTTTTCTTCACGCTCCGCAGGTACTGCTCACACGCAGCCGCGAAAGTAGTCAGCCGACGCCAGTCGATAGTTCTTGCATATGTGACGTACCTCATCACACAAAGGTTCATAAGTGAGGCAAATCAAGCTTCGTAGTCGGGATCCTGCCGAGACGACGCCATCGCGAAAAACAAAGCGACGAAAACGAGGCACCAGTGCCGCTCTAGACGGAGCGCGAAGCGTGCCCGGCGCCCGGCGTGCCCGGCATCGCCTGCCTCGCCCGCGACGGCGACGACTCCGCTTGACGACAGCCGTTGATTGGTTGCCTGGGGAGCCGCCGTGACGTCAGCTCCCGTATGCCGGGGCCCGTCCGCGCGCCGCTCAAACCAAACCGTGACGTCGGCACCCGTAAACGGACGCCGGACGTGATTACGTCACTACGGATTCCGGCATCCGGGCTGGCCCGGGTTCCGTAGTCCGGGCCTGTTTGAACCGCGCCGCTAAAAGGGTTTCCCGCAGCCCAAACACCGTCGAGGCAGTGCCCGAGTCCACAGCACACGCAGGACGCACCGCCGACGGTGATAAAAAGAGACGCACGTTGTTGGAAAAAAGAAAAAAAAGAAAGCCGTTTCGGAGAGGAATCCCCGTCTGTGCCTGGGCGCCCACCATCGGATCGCGGATCAGCGGCTGCGGCGGATACTCGGGGCGCGCAGCGTCATTTATTCTCGATGGACTGTTTGTCGAGACGACGACGACGAAAAAAGGCAAAATTTTTTTCAGAAGTTGCCCAGAGCAGTTCGCTTTTGCAGAGCGAAACATCAAAAGGCGGAGAGGAGCGTCTGGAAAATGACTATCCTTCGTATCATCTTGACAACCGAAAAAGGTATTATCGCGTCGATGTGTTCTTTAACTGATCTTCATGCTTTGGCGAATAACCTGGCAGTACTGAAAGGGCCGCAATCCCAGATATAAACGCAAAAATAAAAATTAACGAAAGGGGGGCTCGTATGTTTTATTAGCTCACTCCGCAGGGGCAGGGAAGAGCGGGTAGGTAGCTCCGAAGGGTGTAGCTCAAGTGGCAGTTGAGACGTGACCAAACGCAGCAAGCTCTTGCCTGTAGTCTTTCCGGTTAATTCCCGTCGGCATGAGATGAAGCCCTAAAAAAACCTCGACAGCCAAAAAAAAAAATTTTTTTTTTCATGCTAGGCGTTGAAATGGCAGTATCAGGACATCACAAAAAAAATTAGTTTCGCTCATAGAGTTGCGTAGGTTCTTTGTTTTTTTTATGTACAGAGATACGAGGCCCAATCCAAAAGTTCTGCCGTGCACTGTGACGTAACAGTGTACCGCAAGGTGTCGGGGCGGTCAGAAGGGAGGCATCGCCGGAAGTCACGCGAGTTGTATCCCTCCTCGTGCTTACCGCGGGCGCGTGTAATATTTCTTTAAATATTTTTGTTATTCTCCGCACCTCCACGAGCGATCGAAGCAGACAAGGTTTCTTTTATTTGCTTTTCATCGCTTAAAGGGAAGCTGAAACACTTCTTGAAAAAAACGAGTTAGAGGTGAATTCTGGTGTATTTTTATCCCGTGAATCTGAATATCACATTCGTTTTCCCTGAAGATGCAACTAAAAGCGAGAAAACGCGAAAAATCTCCGACCTGTTGTTACGTCATAAAAGGACCTTTCGGCCGCCAAGCGCGTGTCGCTCGTGTGGGCAGCGCGTGCAATGGCAAGCTTGCCAGGTATATTTTTCCGCAATGACGGCAGTCGTGACGTCTCTTTCTGACCTTCTTGAAAATAGCAAGAGTGCGCGTGCATAGCTTTGGCAGGCGCTGAAGATGCGCGAGAGCAGAGATTCCGAAAACTCCTTTTGTGACGTCACGCCCCGGGAAGGAGGGGCTTTGGCGGTACTTTAAAAATTAATTTCTGAAGGCTCCGTGCGCCAAATTGAAAAATAATCTCGATATTCCTGATCCTGGAGGTAAATTGAAGGCCATTGAAGTGTTTTTTCTCAAATACAGAACCGCTTCAGTTTCCTTTAATGTTGCTGTGAAGGTAGAAGAAGCGGAGTCATTGAATTGACGTGATCAACTAC
Organism: Ixodes ricinus; assembly: GCA_037355805.1. Lineage (NCBI taxonomy): Eukaryota > Metazoa > Arthropoda > Arachnida > Ixodida > Ixodidae > Ixodes > Ixodes ricinus. Next base: position 37,524 of record JAZHYW010013384.1, read on the forward strand.
AATGCCTAGAAGGTGCTGTGTGAGGGACTGTCCCGGTATTTCTAGCAACTGAAGAAGAGATCACACTGCATGCATTTCTGAGAGACATACATCGGCCGCATGTGTACCTAGTAAACAAGTTCTACTCATGTTCTAGACAAAACACGTACTTTATGCTCGACGTTCACTTGTACTTGGTACACTCACCAGTTCGTATTCTTTAGACGGCCGGCGTCTTCAGCCTGGAGAGTATCCGATGATTCAACGACCTCGGTGTCTGAACCTTCAGCAATGCGATCGGGCGCGTCGAATGCTTGCTTAATCCCAATTTCTGCTGCGAGCGTTCTAAATGTTTTTTTCAAAACTGGATAGCTTGTTTTGCGCCCAGTATAGCTCTGTATCATCCAGTGTTGCACGGAACGGCGTTCAAGGAACGGCGTTCCTGGGCAACGCGTTCCTTTTAGGTGGAGCTAGGGGACGCCGCCGTTCCATTTTTGCTCATGGGCAGGGACTGGAACGGGAGACTCGTTACATTTTTACTGGAACGGCTAAAAGAACGGCGTTCCTTTTTTTTTCTTCCAATGGGGTAATTTTCACTTATTTCTGAAAGGAAATCCCAAAAGAAAAAAAAAAAATCTTCACGAAGAGCAGAATTTCGAATGAACTTTTCGGTTACTTATCTAAGGGTTTATTTTGTGTGGTCCTCGCTTGATAACAGTCGGGTGCAGGAGAGCTAATGGGCACTGATCGTTTTTCTGTGCCCGAGGGTGTGGTGCAAAAAGCAAAACTTTTAATCGAAGGAAAAGACAGAGAAAGAGGAACGTTTCAAACTCAGCTACTTTCTTTGCTTCCACTTTGTAACTCCTCATACACGCAGGAACCTAAGGCCGAGCCATCAGCCGATCACTTAACTTACACAAAGAGACCTACAGGTACAACAAAGGAACAGGTTACGAGACGTCGGACTGCACCCTTGTCATCCCGAACATTGGCTGACTTAAAAGATGGCCAGAAATTTACCCTTTATTCCTTCTCCCAGGTTGTCCACCCGTTTCAAACCGAAATCAACGAATCTAACCTGCATGAAGAAGGACTGGTAGTTCTCAGGACTGGCCGCCCAAAAGCCCTACACTCTTCTTCACTGGCTCGTCATCGTGGACAGCAACATCGAGGAAAGAAGCAACTGTCGTTCAGTTCATGATACAAGGGACTTTGTTGGGTTGAAACGCGTGAGGCTGTTGTAAAACGCCCGTGCAATGTGGGGTAACGGTAACGTTTGGCTCGTCTGAATCACCCACCACTAGACATTAATTTGCTTAAAAGCTGAGATTTTTTAAAGGCGGATATATCGACAAATGAACATCTATGTCCGTTCCGCTTAGTTTTCTTCTTCTTGGTGCCTTTCCATTCACGGCATTCAAATTCGTATGCTTGCCGCCATTCGATGGGATAGATAAAACGCAGAAACCTTTGGTCTCGCCCTAACTGAAATATGGTAATCCCGAAGAATGCAAGTGTAACGTGTATGTAAACGATAGGTTCCATTTCTTTTACTGTAACGGCGAACGAGTTCCGTTCTTCATAGATGGAACTTGTAACGGGAACGCGTTCCGAAAATTCAGAAGGCTGAACGAGGAACGAGCTTTTCGTTCCTTTTTTTTGAGGAACGTGTGTACAACACTGGTATCATCGGACTGACGGCATGCATTCGTACACTGGCTTGTACTCGCAACGTTTTCATCATTGACCTCCATCACGTCCACCCACTGACTCCTCGTCCTCAACTTTTACACAGCACGCAAACTAACCAACGGTGCACCGATAAAGAGCTATGCTTTGTTTCACCTTATGATGTACCGCAGACAAGGCTACAAGCGCGAGCTCCTTGCTCTGGGGCCCATCTCGGCGGCACAAGCTCTCGTGCGTTAAGAGTAGCTCCCAACGCTACGAGCTCGCGCTTCTAGCCTAGTCTCCGGTACAACATAAGGTGAAACGGAGTATAGTGGAACTGAAACTTCGTTTTCTACGACCGCTCGTATGAAGAGCAGAATAAAAAGAAATAAAAAGAGGTCTTAGGCACGGTCGCGGAGAGCACGAGGACTCACGTGACTTCCGTCGAACCCACTTTTAGTTACGTAGGTCGATGCCTCCTTCTGACCGCCCCGACAGCTCGTTGTACACTGTTACGTCACAGCGCACTGGCGGGAACTTGGAATTAAGCCTCGTATTTTTATTTTTATAAAAACGACTACGCAACTTTATAGTGAAACAATTTTTTTTGTAATGTCCGGGAATGCCATTTCAACGCCTATACTTCGTTTCAGCTTGGGTCCAGACGCAGCCGATGCTACGAGCACGAGCGTGTGGCCCCTGAACAGTGCCTGCACTGCACGAGCGCGCGTGCTTGGCAGGGACGCTGGAAGCCCGGAGCTCGCGCTTGTAGCATCGGCTGCGTCTGGACCCAAGCTGAAACGAAGTATAGCATGTTACCTCGCTCTTCGCGTGTCAGCGGTTTTTTAAGCTAGGGTCACGCTGCTCACGCATTAGTGCAAAAGACAGTCTGCGAACGCGCGTCGCCACAATATACGTGGTCCAGTAGACCTATAGACCTTTTGCTAAATTACCCAAGCATCAAGGAGAATGATGGGAATCGATGGACACGCGCCACACGCGCTCGCCTTCCCCGTATAAAAGATTCGAAGTAAAACACCAAAATAAAGCGTTGACAAGCGCGCGTGCAAATGCCATTTGTTTTAGACATTTGCTTTAGAAAAGCTACTACTGCTGACGCCAGCACGTGCAGCGCGTGGAACTACACTCGGAGCATGCTCCCTGGCGCTTGGGAATTTAGGTCCATCGATTCCCATCATTCTCCTTGATGCTTGGGTAATTTAGCAAAAGGTCTATAGACCATGCTGTCTTACCCAAGCATCAAGGAGAATGCAGGGATTGGTGTTCCACGCGCCACACGCGCACGCCTTCCCCGTATAAAAGATTCGAAGTAAATAACCAAAATAAAGCGTTGACGAACGCGCGTGCAAGATGCCATTTGTTTTAGGTATTTGCTTTAGAAAAGTTGCTACTGCTGACGCCAGCACGTGCGGCGCGTGGAACACCAATCCCTGCATTCTCCTTGATGCTTGGGTAATAGAGCAAATGGTCTATTGCCGCGTGCCAGTTTCCTCCTTCAACTCATTGCCAATTGGCATTAGAAGGACGGATCTCGCGGTAGACTCGCGTTCCAATCTGAATGCGGGCTGTCTTTTTGTATGACGCGCTGTCCAGTATGACCCGGCATTTAGCCTCGCGACTAGCTCGAGAAACCTCGAATAGCGTTGTGCCCGTCCAGTCGAAGGTGAGGGCTTCCCAGGCTCTGGGCTTCCCATAACAGAACCTCCTGACAACGTCAATTCACAATACGAAAAAAGTGAAAAGTAAGTAGCACTGAGTAGATAGCAATGTGCATAAAACGGGCAGACCTATAGTAATACACACTTCTGTCGTCAGTTAATTAAAACAATGTCCACGCACGCTGGGTTATAACTCATATTTGCGTGCAATATAACAGTTGTATTTCCTTTTGCCAAAAACCTAATATGAACATGTACACTGGCGAGTTCCCGCAGAACGTTGTAGTGTGCCGCCTGTCCCGCCATAGCGGCCAGGTACTTTAAATTCGGCCGCAAAAAAATCGGTTTATTAACCTATCGCCTTCCGAGTTTGTACAGCGTTGGCCACAGGTGGTGCATTTTTCTATAAAATTCGCAAAGAGCGCACTATCCTGAGGAAAAAGTAAGATAAGAAAAAGGCGTAACTCCTATGGAATCGCAGCAAAGCCTTTAAAGAGCCTGGCCGCTATTTGGGACACGGGGTAGATCAACCAACTATCGAAGAAACTCAGCATGTGTGAGAAGGCGCAAGCAACAAAAGGAAGCGACTAATGAGACCTCGGTAACCCCGAAGCCGACATCACTGGATCATGTTTCGCTTTTATTATCATCCCGACCAGCCATTTCGGAAATTCGAAGCATCGCTAAAAGCCTTACGCAACCGGCAGATTTTTTATTTATTTTTAATGCGTAATTAGTTTTTTTTTATACTCCGGAAGGAACTCAAATAAAGAACGGACAACCTATAAGAAACAAACTTTTGTTGCTTGTATGTGACACCTCAACGGGTGACCGCCTCTCTGCTCTAGATGAAAAATTTAGCCAGTGCAGCCCAACCGCTAACCTGGGGTCTCTAACGTGCACCACGCGGTAGTGAACACGCGAGCACGTGCCGGTAAGAAACACACCCAGGTCTGAAAAGGGTAGGGGTCGGGGGTCCGAACCCTGGTCGGTCTGCAGTGCAAGCTTTCGCTTCATGCTCCGAGCTGTGACGCGTCGAACCTATATATCTTGGCGACGCGATTTATACCACTACGGCGAAAAATTGAGGGAGAGGAGGAGAAGATAGCGCGCGGGGACGTCAGAGGCGGCGAGTTCTGAATGGAAGGATAGCGAGCAGACGCGGCAAAGATGTAACTGCCTTTTTCTCTAGCCTTTGTTCGAACACGCTCGAACGCCGAACGCAGGAGACACCACGCGAAGAGCAGACTGCCGCTCTTGTTCCCTCTGATTAAGGAAACGTAGTAGAGGAAGAGACGCAGAGGCGGCTGGCCTTGGCGTCTTCTCACTCGACGTTCCGACGTCCCCGAGCCCCCTCATCTCCTCCTCCCCCTCGTTTTCTCTCCGTATAAGCCCGTTACAGAAGTGCGCGCCATCTGGGAGCTGCTGCGTCAAATTTCATGCAGACGGCCATAGTTTGATCACGTGCTCTGACCGTGTACCGGACACGAGGGCTAGCTGCTTCCGCGTTTGGCGAGGTCTCAGGTCCAATCGCACGTTTTGTGCCCGAGAAATGGTGACCGTTAATGTCGACTGATGGTTCTTTAAAAAAACAAAAAACGGGTGTTTTAATAACGAATATTTACCTCGTGCCACTCATACTTATTTACAACTCTTTCGTCGAATACTTTGACGTAAGATTGCGATCAAGATAAAAAAGAATATCATCGCCTACTTCTCGCGTTTTATTTATGTTTTGGGTTGTGCCAATTAGAAGCGCATTTCATGCCATAACTAAGTCACGACGTTGATTTATTCCTCGCACTTAAACAACCAAAAACGATGCGCTTACTTTTTTGTTTTACTTTTTTTTTAGGCTCAAGAACGACAGTGAAATGTACTCTCTGAACTGGAAATGAGCGCCAAAGGAACGGGGACAGGTAAAGAAGTAGACGACAACACGGGGCGCTGTTGTCGCCCACTTCTTCACCTGTCCCCGTTCCTTCGGCGCTCATTTCCAGTCATGAACCAACAAGCCCAGCTAAACATTTTGTTACCTTCTGAACCCGTCTGCCCAATACCGAAGAAATTCGGAATCATCCGAATGAACTTGTTTTATAAACACCTGGATGTAGTAACTGACGCAGCTGTGCTTCAATCGGACCTACATATACGGCGAGCATGTGTGTATCTTAAAACTCGTCCTTGGCGCATCGGAACTTGAGGAGGGTCGCGTCAATCAAAGGTCAACGTAGAGAACGCACAGGGAATACGCGATGACCTGGCAGCGACGGGCGCGCCGTCATTTGGTTGAGATCGGGAGTAAACAAGAGCACGTGGGTGCACGTGGGCGGGGGCGGGTAAACCAAAGCTCGAAGCGTGCAAAGAGCAGATCTTGCACTCGGCATACTTCTATAGGAGGCATAGCGGAACTTTTTACGGATTTTTCGGTGCACAAAACCAAAAACATCCGTAACACTTATGCCCCTCAGAATTGATTCGCGCCATGAGCTAGGCTGAAATCTGCATATCATAGCGCATTTATTCGTACAAACATTTCGGCATTAACGCTCCATTTCACTTCTTCTCTACTACCGCGGTTTTTTAAGTTTCTATTAAGATTCAGTAGAAGATTAAACTGTCAGATTCTCTACCGCTGGCGCAACAGCGGCGTGATAAATAGCCGCAACGGGGAGGAGGCACCACAACAGCTTACCGAATCGTTTTCGCCTTCCCTGCTGCGGTCCGAGCGCTCGTTTTAAAGCAGGCTTCGAAATGGCAACCAGAAATTCCGGTGGCAATTCTGTTTTCTTTGAAGAAAACGCTATATGCTAAAACGTTTCAAACTCACGCGGCGATTACTATCAAATCACCACCGGCGAGCTGTTTCCGGGGAAATGGTCGTTTCCAGGCGGTTGGCATCTTGAGCAAAAAGCAACAATAACAACAACAACAACAACAAAGAAGCAACAAGAATAACAACAACAACAACAACAACTATATTTTAAAGTAATGGTCTTAGATGAGAAACTGGTACGTGCTGGGTGAATTCCCGCTCATGCGGAGGAACATTAGGGAATCTCAGTAGATATTTTCCTCCGCTATGGTATCCGTTAAGAAAACGCCGCAGCTGCGCATGCGCGCAGCCAGCCTTGTCCGCATAGTTCAAGGTATACTTGTGCCTATCTCAAATACTCTACTCAAGATACTGTATTTCAAATACTTTTTGAAGTATCTTGGTATCTTGCAAATACTCTTGATCGAGAGTACTTGATACTCTATTTTAATTACAATTCCGAGTATCTTGTACTCATTATCTTAAATACATCTTTGACATTCCACCATTCTCCTAGTTTTTCGGTATGAAGTGGCGTGGGCGTGGCACGAGCAAACATGTACATTCTTTCGAGCAACCATCCTGTTGCTAGCTCCGATCAGCTACGGTGCCTTTGATTGAGCTTCGTGAAAACATCGCTTTTTTGCCGATTGTAACTTATATTTCAGCCCAAAGTTCGCATAATGAAGGTTTTCCCCTTGCCTTCCCAAAGGCGCCTTTTGTTTCCATAGAGTTTCCCCGAAAAGAATCCTCAAACAAACGGTGTGGTTTTACGGAAGTAAAAATGCCACCCTGAGGCGCAACGCAGACCGGAAAACGACCTACGACAACAATGCAGAGTTGAGTGTCAAGAAAAACAAATAGAAGAAAATCGAGAAGTGGACACACACACACCAAAAAAGAAACATTTTAGGTTTGCTTTTTGTATATTTGACCCCGCCAAAAAACAAAACGTCGAGGTTCTTTTATTTTTTTCTTCTTTCTTTGTGTTGTCAGTCTGGCACTTATTGCTCCCGCGAACACTGTCTGTAAGCGAACATTGATAAGCAGAGAACAGCACAGGGAAACGAACTACAAGCTGGATGACCTCTCAAAATGCCAACAAAGTGTCGCCCCAACGTCGAGTGCTTTTCTGAACGCAACCTACTTAAAGAAGGTGCGAACTCCACCGCCGTGGCTATTATGTGGGTTCTCTTCGTTATCCATACACTCATATCCGTATCCCACGTTCGTTTATAGTGAACTCTCCATGTAGGGAATATGGATGGTAGTTAAACGATGCGTCTAAGGTGCGCCGCCGGACGTGATATTCAGCGATGTCACTATTGGCGATCCGCTCTGACCCGTTTGTCCCCCCCCCCACACACACACACACCTTGGTGTTTACCCAACACAAGGCCTGTGCACATGCCCACAGGCCTTGTGGGCATGTAAATGTCATCTTTTATTAATACAGCACGGGGCACAGTGTAATGTAAAAATACCAACAGGTAGTGAAGTGACGTTAAGTGCCGGATCTCTCCCGAAAGCAGTCGTCAAAGGATGCGAGCTTGACCTACTTGGGCTTTTGTGCTGAGCTGGGCACCATGCATGCTGCATTGGTCATGCAGGCCGGAGTGGTAACAAAAAGCACCTCCTCCCCTCACCGGAGAACACGAACTCCAGCCGAACGCTGACGCCGAGAGCTGAGTATTGTATTTCTTGGTCCACTCGTCATGTGGCTCTAAAGTTAACTGCTTGGGGCGCCACGGCTCTGATGTCCTTCCCAATAGCTAAAGCGACCTCGTTCTGTTGTCCCAGAAATGGTTTGTAACATCTGTCAGAGAGGCGATATCGCAGCAGCACATGGAGCACGATGCCTAAAAACCTCTTCTTCATACCGCAGATTCTGCTGCTACTGCATCTTCCAGCTTATGAAACCGGGACAACGAGACCTGCACGTCATCACCGTTTTCGGGGATGACAAGAGCATCAACAACTGCGCATGGACGAGACAACGGCACCACGGGACTGTGACGTCACCATTGGAGGTTATAAACCACAACACCAGCAACGGCTCCAGGAGCGGCACGGCAGCAACC